>CAKNWT010307051.1:0-10389 GCA_932066315.1 Andricus coriarius | reverse complement strand
AACAAAAGAGTTTAACTTTCAACTCACAAAATGAAATTTTTTTCCAAAAAAGAAGAATTCTAAACGAAAAATCAAGAAGTTGTTATCCCAAACAGAAAAATTAATTTTTAATCAGAAACAGTTGAATTTAACAAAAAAAAGTACTTCTCGACACGAGTTTAATTTTCAACTTGAAAAGATTTTTCATTCGTCAAGGTAGAGGAACAATTATAAACAAGCTGTTGAATTTGTAAGCGAAGAGATAAATATTTGAATTTTTAACTAAAAACGATTAATTATCAAACATAATAGATTAATTTTCACTTTAAAAAACTAAATAAACTAAATTGAAATTCTCGCGCTTTAAAGTATGCAGATACTTTTATTTTAACTTATCCGAAGTTTACCAAACCGGTAGTTCAAAAAAGGCGTTTTTAAAGAAAAAAGAGTTTTTAATTTTGTTTAAAATTTAGGTTGAATAATAATTTTTGTCGCTTAAGAAAACTGGATCTGATGATTATAAGTGCTGCCTCAAAAGTGATAAGTTTGAAACATGAAAAAAGACTTCAAAATCATCGATACAATGATTTTATGACAACCCAATTTTTTTCACTTTTAACAAATGATAAAAATTGTAATAAAAATCTGATTTTATTTTCTATCAAAGATTTTATACAATAATAATAATTTTAATATTTTAATTACTGAGGACGCTGTTATTCTACCTCGTTTCACGAGTTCACGTATTAGCCACACTGAAAAAATATATGGTGTATTGCAGCGCAGCGGACCCCGATATCGTTTCAGTCTAAATATTGCATCGTTCATACACAATTATTATTAATATAACTATATATCTTTATAATATAAATTATGAAAACATTATCGTTTCTCAATTAAAACTCAAAAACCAGCAGGAAGTATCAAAGAAATTATTCAATTATGTTTCCATAGCAATTCATTGCTACTCATTGAATTAGTAAGTCGGCACTACTAAGCAGATTAGTAGAATACCCTTACTAATTCATTTAGTAACATAAATATTACCATTTCATTTAGTAGAAACTGATAAAATTAGTAATTTAACAGTCAGATAATGCTACTAATTGCATTAGTAAAATTTCTACTAATTCAGATTTAGAGAGTAGCTTTGTGATTTTGAATTCTCTCTTCAGGATGGCCGCTAGACCGGAAAACAAAGAAAACCGGAAAATAACACGAACTTTTTCGAGACCAGAAAAAAAACAGAAAATGACAGTGTATTTCTTATTCTCTGAAAATTTTATACATTTTTCGACGAAAAATCTAGCTAATCACTTGAATTATCACAAATCATGTCTCTGGAAAAATGAAGTTTTCTACGATTTCAGGAATTGAAAAAAAAAACATTATCAGTGATTACCTATGAAAGAAAGAACATTATTTATTACGAAAAAAGCTTAAAATTTATGAAAAATAATTATTGCGTCAGTAGTTCAAGTATGTTGGTAATTGAATTTTTTCTTACGGGCTCTTTTTACTAATTTCAAAAAATGTTTCAATTTCAACAAATATTCTTAACGAATCTACTGTTTCCAGTTTAAACAATAAGTTCTTCCTTTTTTAACGAGTTTTTCTTCCATGATACGGAGAGGATACGATGTGGATACTTTAAGGATACGCTGTAGCGTATCCGTTCGGTTCATTCGGTCCGCCAGGGTTGTAACCTTGTGCTGTAGACTTGCGCAGTGGGTTATGGTAGTCTGTAGACGTGCGTAATAGGTTATTGCTGATTGAATTTATGCGCTATATGTCACCGTAACAATCATGGTATGAAATATAGTGCAGGCTACAATCACAGCCACAAATGTAGGTATTTATATTATAAAGAGAGTTTTATTTTTAAAGTCGCACCTCAATAATTTTTCAGGGAAGCGTTTTATGCTAAAAGGATCGAAAAAGGACAAAAAATTTACAAGCAGTCGATTTTTCACCAGATTTCTATTACGAGTACATTAATAGGATCTCGTTGGTAACTTATATCAAGATGAGTTTTTTTTCCATTTTTTCCTAAATTCTCCAAAAATTTATGAAATTTATGGAAATTTATGAAAACGTATGTATTTCAATAAAAGATGAACCATTTTTGAGCATTAAAAGTGCTTTATGTGTGAAAAAATAATGTTAAATAATAAATTTTGTATGATTGTACTTGCGATTAAGCTACAAAATAATTATTGTTTATTATTTTAAATAACTAATACGATAGGCCCAATTATTATTTACGCATTCAATAAATATTAAATATGAATTAAACAAATCATTTATGTTAAAATTTGATGTTCTGGAATATTATGAACAGATTATATAGATTCATTATAAAATTATAATCAAAATAAGTTCTTTATAACTTTACTATATATTTTAATTAAAAGTAAACATTTTTTATTCGTTTGATAAGCAGAAATCGTAGAAATCGTTTGCGCGAGAACTTCTTTGAAATAACGTGGAATCGCTTGCAAAACCTGGAATCAAGTGTAATTTTTAGAATCCTACAAAATCTCTTAAGATCCTGTAACTCATAAAATTCTTTTAAATTTCTTGTAATCTATTAAAAAATCCTTGAAATCTTTGAAAACTTTCAATCTGGTGCGTATGGTTAGAAAAAAATCGAATTAAATCATATCAGTGTAATTTTCAGGAGTTTTTAAACAGATGTATATGTTCAAAAGTCGAGTGATAATATTGATAATAATAATAATTCGAAATTGAGGGTTTAACATATTTTTTAGAATTTCTGTTAGTTTTTCAAAGCTTTAATTGGGTCGTGATAGTAGCCACCATATAAATTAGATATGTAAAAACAGGCTTTTGATAAAACGAAGAAGATTAGATAAATAGCGAAACCGGTTTTAATTAGATTGCCTTCGCCTTCAATCTAAGAGATAGCGACTATAGTATAGTTTATATGAGCTAATGAAGCAAAAGAACATTAATTAGTTACATTATTGATAAGATTTTTTATTAATACAATAATCAGTTTTTAATCTCATTAGGAAAGATGAGGCTTATCTGGACTCTGTTCTTATCCTTGGACGTGATCCTCAATTCTATTGGTAAATATAATAATACAATATATCTATAATTTTAAGTAAATGCAGGCCGCAACTTTACACGTGTCCAACTGTGCACGTTTAACTTTCAACCTGGACAGTTGGACATGTCCCATCTGTGCATATATAAGTAACGTACACGCTGTTTCTGAGTAGGCTATTCTATTATTTTTGACCCGCAGAATCCGAAAATGAAGGTCTCAAAATCGTAGCTGCTCTCCCTTCCGAGATATAGTCGAAAAATGTGATTATTTATTAAAACTGGTGCATTAAAATTGGAAAATAAAGTACACTATGTAATTCTGTCACAAATAGTAAACATTTGCATTACAATTGTATAATTGAGTGTTTTATAAATGAAACGAGGAGAGTTCTACAACAGCATTTTTCAGTCTTTGTGATTAAGAGAAATCACTGATCAAATTTATATTTCTCCCAAAATCGCAAAAATTCTCTGTGTGCCGATTCTCCAGCTTGTTCTGATCATAGTCTTAAATCCTTCTAAATGTTCGAAAAATGTCAAGCAATCTTTAAGATGCTCAAAGATAACATGTAGTTCCAATGTTATCGAGATATCTGTTGCCATTACTGACTTTGCTAATTCTTCCAACAAATTTTCTAGGTGATTAATATTGTCAATTGTTCTTGTAGAAAAGAAGAAATCAACTATTTTGTTCATCGCCTTAAATGCACTTACGTAAGGCATCAAAACAAACTGACCTAGATCTTTATAAATATTAGGATCCACTAATTCATCGGGTTCTTTCAGCAAATTTCTGCATGCATTTCCCTAAATATTTCACCGTGATAATTTTTGAATACTACTTTCAGTTTCATAAGCCAGTGTAGTGCTCTTTCTCGACCAAGTAACGGTACTATAGACCGACCCAAAGAAAGGTGATTGAAAAACCCTTGTAGAATATGCAGCTCGGGTATGATGCATTTTTCTAGTACACATATATTATCTTTCTCTACAAACAGTGGCTCATTTATTATGCTGTGACAACTTTTACGAATTATGTTTTACGACCTAAAGAAAAATACTTTTGATTATCTTTTTTCAAATCTCCATATGTATTCAATTCATAATGTTTGTCTCTATCAGTATCATGAATTGCTTCTTTATTGTCTCTCATGTCTGATAAGCTAATAAAATAGTAAGGACACAGTAATGTCGCTTTCGCTGATTTATGACCATTTAGCATTAATAAAACTTTGAAATATGACGTAAATTTAAATGAAATATTATTAATTTTTATCAAATCAAAGAGCATTTTGATATTTGCATATGTTTCTTTTATCTCTGGCCCGATACAAAACTATTATCAATTTGTTTACACTAGTCCAGTTATTTGTGGTGTTTGTTTTGTTATAAACTACGTTTTTTACGTCTTCCAATGAAGGATATGTTGATACATCAGCTATCACAGAAATGCAAATTTTAAAAAAAGCCTTGCCCACCATCAACCATAATTTTAACACGGTAATCGCCGGTAATATTTCGCTTTCCTACTACATGATTTAATCATACTTCAGTATTTGCAAAAACAGCAGGAAACCTCTTTTTATCATTATTGTGTCCAGTCTGAAATTCTAAAATCTCGCTTTGATACATATATTTCAACGACATCGATCGTATCATTATTACTATTAAAGAAAGTTTATAATATAGCTGTTTATAAAATAGTTTATAATATAGAAAAAAGATAATCAGACAGATAGTTTATAATACATGTCCGTTGGCAATCATGTACATTTATCTATTTTCCAAACAATATTCATTCAATATATTATTATGTAATAACAATGATTACTATTTGTGTCAAAATTACACAGTAAACTTTATTTTCCCATTGTAATGCTTCATATTTAATACAAATAATAAAAAATGACATTTTTCAACTATATCTTGAAAAGGGGAGCAGCTTCGATTTTGGGACCTTCATTTTCAGATTCTACGGGTCAAAAACAATAGAATAGCCTATATTCATAATTTTTCGTCAGTCAATAAAACCCTAAAGAACTCAGACGATCACCGCGTATAAGTCCCACAAAATCCATAAATTTCACCAGCCTGGCCATTATCCAAAATCAAGTTTATATGTGGGCCTCCGCATGAGAAGGGCCCTTATGGCCGGTCCTGGTTTTGGGAGATATTCGCGTTATCCTAAGTTAAGGTTAAAATTATTATTTTTTGGTTCGAGTAGGGGATGATACTGGGACCTATAATGAATTATTTGGAATTATACTCATATCCAGATAATAAACGGAAGTAGGTATATTTCACGGTGAAAGAAAAAATATAACAGGTGTGCTTATGGCACTCGCCAAGATGAGAAGCGTTTTTCTCGAAAAACGGTTTTTCGAATTTCCATCATCAAAAATGTCCCGGTAACTCGCTTATGAAGTTAGAGGGTTCATTTTGCGCCTAAAATGCTGAATATTTTATCCAGCTATATGCCCCTATACATAACTCCATACCGGCCATAAGGGCCCTTTTCCTGCGGACGCCCACATATAGGCTCAATCTCTTCCACTTGATTTGTGCATGTTAATTAATGCTTATAAGTAGCTGAAAAATGTTTAATAAATCGCGTGCATAAAATATGACTGTTTTGGGTAAAATGATTTAAAATGCACAAATATACTGAATTTAGATTTATTAAAGAAAGAAAACAATGAATTACGGTACGGGACGAAGATTAATAACAAAACTGAAGAATGAGTGATAAATTAATAGTCTTTTACGTGAGAAAGATGTGAAGTTAAATTAAACAAAACGAAATAACAATAAAATTACTGGAGAAACCAATTCAAAATCGATAATCGCTTTTTCGGAAAGCAAAGAATCTTAGCGCGTGCGGTCGATGCCCTTGTCAATCATCAACGGTCGAAATCATGATCTAATAAATACATGGTCTAGCCACTTGAGGGCCCCGTTTCGTCCAAGTGACGCAACCGCTTAATTCCACCATTTTGTTAGTATGACCACGCAGTTTGAGTTTGACGCGTACTCTGTGTACGACAAACTATTATAGGAAAATGAGTTTGTCCGAAGAAATGCAATGAAAATAATCAATTCCAAACAAACTTGGAATAGGTACTGAATAATTTTATTCGAACACTGATAAGAAAGTAAATTATATTCAGGACAGAATGGAAGTTTTTAAATAATACTGAATGAGTTTGATGACAACTACATACGAATTTGGATATTTATGTCAATTACATTGTAAATATCTCCGTTTGACAGTATATACATAATTCTCACGTCGCCAGTGCTTGCAGAGAAATGTATGCAAAAGTGACAGCGGATTGTAATAGGAGTAAGGTCCAGAAGGGTAAGTGTAATAATGTGGGTATCTCACTACAGTTCGAGGTTACTTGAAGAGATGAATGAATATCATTTTTACATTAAAAATATAAGTACTTAATAGTATAATTGATAAATGTCTTAATATATACATCCCACATGGCATGAAATGTTGCAGTGAAAATTTCTAAGAAACATTACAATGAAACCTTTTGATAATGTTGCACACAGGTTTCAAAGACGTTTTAAAATTATTTCTCTGAAATGTTTCCTAAAGTGAATCTAAAATATTGCAGAAATATTTCACTAAAATATTATTTGTTATGTTTAAAAATAATGTAAAGAAACTTTGCAGAAACATTGCATTAAAATATTACTTGGCTTGTTCAAAAATATTGTCAAGAAACATTGTAAAAAATTTAGATAAATATTGCATGAAATCATTGATAAAAGATTTTGCAGATTTTACAATGAAACATTTTGATAATGTTGCACAATGTTTTTAAAGACGCTTTTAAATTATTTCTATGAAAGGTTTCCTGAAGTAAATACAAAATATCGCAGAAACATTTCGGTGAAATATTATTTGTCATGTTTAAAAATAATATAAAAAAACTTTGCAAAAATATAGCGGAAACATTTAACTAAAATATTACTTGCCTTGTTCAAAAATATTTCCAGGAAACATCGTAAAAAATTGCATAAATACTGCAAGAAATCATTTATGAAATATTTTGGAAATTTTGCGTGATACATAATATGTTAAATCATTGATTGAAGATTTCAGAAATAATGTATGAAAATATTCTATTCCAATTAAATATTTCATGCAATATTGTGCACGGTCAGAGAGAAAACTTTATCTACAAATCATCATATAATGCAATGTGAAATAGTATATTGTGTATCGAGGGCGTAAAGAAGGCAAAATAGCTTTACGCCCTTGATACATACCATACTTTTTGTCCCGCTCCTTGAAAACAAGCATGTGAAGCAGATAGAGGATGTTTGGTGTACTTGACAATTTTAGTTTATAGGTGAAAGGAAGAAATAGCGTACTTTGCAGAAGGGAGACTGTCAGGTCTAGCAATACAATTGTTTCAAAGATTAAGATCAATTCCTCCATATTCTCACTTGCGGGGGACACTGTATGTGTAGCGGGTGTAAAGTTTTATGTAGCGGACGTAAACTTTCATGTGTAGCCGGCGAAAAGTTTTTGTTGGCCCGGCGACGGAGTGCGCATGAGCAAACGTCACTGGGCTGCAAGCCGCCATTTCACGCCTGCTTTGCGTGCATGCAATGGCGCGTTTTCAAGGGGGGTCGGACAAATAGTATATTGTGCTACAAGTTGAAAAAGCGAGAAATTTAAAACGAGTGTGAAGTTAGCCACCCGAGCGGAGCGAGTGCGGCTATCACACGAGTTTTAAATCGTCGCTTTTTCAATATGTGGGACACGATACTTTTTCTATAATTTGTGTAAAAAGTGCTAGTTTTTGTTCACCTGTATTTTGTGTAAAAAGAGGACGATTTTTAGTCGATTGACGCAACACGAACAATGGCAATTATCAAAACCATTGTAATAATATGGTCGTAACAATAAGCTGGTAAAAATTTTTGGTTATAATGCCAATAACCAAATTTCCGATTTTTCGCGAAAAAAACAAGCACAGTATTTTCGGAGAAACTGACGGTGTTTTTTTGCTTTTGCCAAGCAATTTCGTCCATATCCATAAAAGCGATTAAACCATTGACAATCAGCAACTTTTTGGAAATTAATTTAGGTTAGGAACGAGAGTCGAAGAATATAATGAAGTTGCCTGCGCACGAGCTCACCCGAGGCAGCACGATCACACACGGAGCAACACGAAGTAGTTTGCACTTCATTTACTTCATTTACTGTTGCCCGGAAAGGTCGGCACTGCGCATGCGCCACGTGATCGACCAAAAATCGGTCACTTTTTACACCAAAAACAGGTGGAAAAACTGGCACTTTTTCGCAAATTCTAGAAAAAAGTTAATTATCGTTATCTTCATTTGTATATATGTATTGAAAGTAAGATTTATTATTTTTACATGGAGTAGAAAATACTGTCTCAATATATGTTCAGTTGATGAACACGGAGAAAGCAAGTTTTGTCGAAAAAATGTATTCAAAATCAATTTTCAATGAGACGGTGTGACATAAGATTTATCGTATTCCAGTAATTATAAATAATAACATTAACATTTTCTGCTGTTGAACCATGAAGATATTGATATATATATATATATATATATATATATATATATATGCCTTTTTATGAATATCATAACGAATAGCTTGATCATAAAAGTCTATATTTGTAATGGATATGAAAAACAACTTTGACGTATTGCTGCCATCAAAAATATGATTTCGAGTAAATCCTTTTGACTCAGTGTGTATTTGAAGTTTTGAGAATTTTCTAACAAAGAACCCCTTTTTAAAAAAATGGTCACTTGCCACCTTCTCCCGCTCCACCCTTCATGTATTAATTATATAACGAACGTAATACAAATCGTAAAAGAAAAGGAGTGAAGAAGGGCATAGATAATTGTGAATAAATATTTAATATCTTTCGATCAAATTTTCCTCCGAAATTGAGGAAAAATATTCTTAAATAAATAAAACATAATAATCATCATTTTATTTTCCTGTACCCAGTTTCAACATCACAATACATTTGATTAGAATTGAAGTATTTGTATATATCAAAAATACAAGAAATTTGAATTCTAACATTTTACATTTTAAAATAACTTACATTTGCCGCCTTATTCGGACAAAATGGCGAAATTAAGCGGTGGGTTCTGATTAGCTTGGTTTTTTTTACTTGCGCGTGGCTAGACCATGTATTTATTAGATCCTTGTCGAAGTGACGCGACCCTTCACTCGCCCTCACCCCTCTCGACGACACTTCACTCTCGTCAGCTCAGCGGAAAATTGTATCATTTCCCGACGGGCCTTCTCTGTGTTAACTCATGATGAGTGTTCACCCCGACTTACAGTTTTTTACTCTAATCAATATCCGCGCGTCCACGTTAGTGCAAATATGTTCAACCAACTTCAACTATAATCAAAAATCGCAAACACTCAAAAACAACCTCTGGGTTTTTAATTAAACTTCCAAAGTATCTCCATGTGAAACAGCCAGAACATCCTTTAATTGAGAATATTCAGAGAAGCTACTTTCGAAAAACGCTATATTATGTTCCAACCCCATATAATGTTAAGCAAACCCCCAAAATCCACCTCCAAATTGTCTTCCTGCAAAACAGCCGTTTTATTAAAAAATTGTGAATAGTCAGACCTTCATAAAATTTTAGGCTGTGTTTCCCACCCTATGATATTGTTCAGTAATTTCGAAAATTCACCCCTAGCACTTTTAACGACACAATTCTGAAGTGTCACCACACAAACCAAAAATGTAGTAGTTAAATTTTCTGTTAAAAAAATATTATTAATCCAGAAGAATTTTCAATTAAAGTGATAGATTTCCAGCCAAAAAAATTAATAAATTTTCAACAAAGGAGGATGAATTTCCAAACCAAAAAGGCTAATTTTCAACAAAAGTGTTGAATTTTGAACCAAGAAAGATTCTTCACTCAAAAGTAATAATAATTATAATTGAAATAGTTCAATTGTCACTTTATAAACCTAATTTTCAAGAAAAAAAAACTAATATTCAGCGCTGGAATATAATTTTTTGTTTTGCTTGAAAGTGTTATTATAGATTTACGTAGTTCTAAATCCTCCTCTTTCAAGATTTACAACATTCTAAGATTAGTGTGCAATGTTTCAGCTAATTAAAATTTCAGGGTGTGAGAAAAAATCCAGCTTTCCTATATTGAGCTATAAGTCTCAATGGCAATGTAAATTATTTTTTTCTATTCAAAAATTTTTTCTTTAGATTTACGGAGTTCAAGTATTCATCGAAACTTAAAACTTTTTCGATAAAAAAAACGTGGGAAATTTTTCCGTAAGCT
>CAKNWT010307049.1:0-13925 GCA_932066315.1 Andricus coriarius | reverse complement strand
AGCCTTAGTAGTTAATACACACATATATATATATATATATTTATTTATCTTCGTATCTGTTGGTACGTTATGATTTTATAATATTACTAATTATGTTAATTTATAATACATATTTTAAGTGTAGTAATTGCTTGGTTCAGTAGAAGAGCTTTTATTGGGATAATTTATTACTGTAATTAAGTAATTATTATTAATTATTATTCTATTATATATTATCATATATTTTATTGTGGTTAATCAATTAATTTATATCAATTCTCATGCATTCTCATTCATACTCGCAGCAATTTCCCAATTTAAATAATTTAATTAACATTTTGGAATCGTTATCAGCGCATAAGACGTATGTGTCTTCAACTTCATTGTTTAAGTTAACTTCATCATTGAAGAAGTAAATGTTTTCTAGTTCTTTTATCATTTTTCTAGCGGCTTCATGTTCTGCTTTTCTAACTTTCTTTTCGCGTTCACTAATCTAATAAATAGGTTTCCACGTTTTGTGTCTTCTACGACAAACTTGACTATGAATCTTTGGGCATGCGGAGGACCTTCCTCTCTATGTACGCTGAAATTAGACTTTGTTAGATCATATTCTGCGGTCAGCTCTTTTAACGGTCCTTTTGGGAATTCCAGTTCGTTTATGTCACCTTTTGGATGGGTTATTGAAGGGTATATTTGTCCCTTTTGGAGTCTAGTTAAAATGATTGAAGCCGCCATCCTGTAAAAGGAAATATTGTGTTATAATTTGTTACTCATAGCTATTTTTAATTTGTTCACGTGTTTGTGGAAACGCTTTCCATCCGCTGTTTCTAAAAGAGTGGTGTGCTTATCTAGCATATCTACAATTTTGTAGGGCCCATGACTTTTACTATCTGATTTGTTAGTTTTGGTTTCCCTTTTTACGTACACGTTATCTCCTACTTTTCCAATAAAAGGGTTTGTTTTTCTGTGATATAGTTGTTTAGATCTGTATTTAGAATTAATTAAATTTCCGGCTGCTATGTTTTTAATTTCAATTAGTCTTATTATTAAATCCTTTAAATAAGACCGGTAAGTTTCTAACTTTTCATAGGAAGGGAATGAACTAGGGGTGCGCGCAATTTTTCCGTATATAATTTGGACAGGTGTAAATTTAGTTGCTTCATGAATTGAAGTGTTGTAGGAAAACATTGCAAAGGGTAGTAATCTATCCCAATCGTCGTAGTAATCTGTGTATGTTCGGATGTAATCAACTAACATTGCATGACTTCTTTCCAAGGACCCATTCGATTGTGGTCGGTATACTGAGATGAATATTTGGTTAATTCCAAATATTTTGGATAATTTTCTTAAGAGGTTACTTATAAAAGCACTTCCACGGTTGCCCTGCATAGTGAGAATATGTCGATTTCCATCGGGAGTTGTCGACAGTGGTCCTACTGTATCGAGTGATACTTTGTCGAAAGTATCTATAGGCGTGTCTGTAATGATCATGGGTTCGTGGGTATTGGCCCAAATAATTTTTTGTTCTTGACAAACACTACATTTTCTCACAAATTCCGTGACTTGTTCTTTTATTCTTGGCCACGTAAATCTTTCTCGTATTCGTCCATAAGTTTTGTTAACTCCCTTATGTCCCCCTATCTTACTTTGATGGATTTCGATTATTATTGGACCGCAATCTTCTTCGGGTGGTACAGACACACTTCCATAGCAATATATGATTTCAATATTGCTGTCATCAAACATTTCTTTTAGGACGTCTATCAGGGTGCCTTTTGCCAAGCTTTCAGTGAAATCTCCTTGCTTTGAGATTCGGAATGATTTTATGTTCTCTCGTTCGAGAGCTATACGTAAATTGTGTAGACCAATTCTTACATTTTCCTTGTTTAATTCGTCGAAATTGTTTTTTTAGGATGATCGTATACACTTTATAACTGCCTCGAGGGATCATAAGTATTTGACCTATTTTAGGATGACGATCTTTGATTTCTAAAGGATCAATGGCTTTTATGTCTATTAACAAGCGCCCTATTGGCGTAGTGAATTCGCAGTCTTCGGAAAGGAAGTGTACATAGTTTCCTCTGAGATACGTTAAGCTTTCACGACTACCTTTTATATTTGGGAACACATCCATTTTAGCAGGGAGAGTGTACTCTGTTGGCAGTGTAGGCTGGATGCTAGTGATTGATGTACATGTGTTGTTGTCCTCTGTAATTAATTTTTCAGTCTCGGATCTTGAAACACTGCTTGTTTCTGGTTGACTCGTATTTATTTGTCGAGGCTTGATATTTTCGTTGGAGTTCATTGGAAGTTCTGTAGTTTCTTTTATGTTTGCTGATTGTAAAAGTAGTGTAGATAATGCTTGTGGTAGTCCACAGGCTGATGGATGAAATGTTGCTAATTCATCCGGCGTATTAGGCGGTTGCGGTGCGAAAGTTACACTTTTGCGTTGTCTGATCTCAGGGGGTAATATTTCTGATGACGGGAATTCTACTTGTTTTTAATGTTTCATGTCTTCGCTGTATTCACTAGATTCTGAACTTTTAACTTTTTGTGTTTTAAGTTCCTGTAATTCATTTTTAGCCCAATTGATCACTGAATCTATTCTTCGAGTGAGTTCACTCTCGCTATCGGGTTCTAATTCCTCAATGGCGTGAAGAATTTCTGGATCTTCTTCTCCTTCTGATACAGCCATAATGCTTCCGTGAGCTTCTTCGTTTTCTTCTATCTCTCCCTCCTTTTCCCGTTCTTTATGAGCTTCCAGAAATTCATCAAATTGTGTAAATTAATTTTTTAATTCTTCTCTAGTTAATTTTGAGCTATTAAGCTCTTTTCTTTCTTCAATTTGTTGCTCGTGCTTTTCTTCTTCTTCTTCTGGGCTGTCCTCACTGTCGCTTTGTGGAGGATTCACGGTTATGATGGTTTCCGTGAGTGTTTCTACAACTGGACCTTCTTGTTCTTGTCCTTCTTGAGTGCTTTCTTCATCAACAAGTTCCTGGAAATGAGATGTGGCGTTCGGTGGAGCACTTCTGGGTACATCGCGTGTTGGAAATGCTGCCAGAGGTACATTAAAACTTGGTAGAACACTTCTATTTTTTCGAAGTATGGGAGGGGCTGGATTATCGGATTCGGCTACCTCATCTTCCGAGTCCGTACTGGATTCGCGATAATTGGGTCGAGTTTTATTTCTCATTTCGTCGACTTTTCTTCTGAGCAGGCGTTTGCTTATTCCACTCTCATTAGGGTCCTCTACAGGGTTTTAAATAATGTCTGGGCGTTGCCTGTCGTCCTTGAGTTTGAAGTTTTTTCGTTGGGTTCCTGAAGTGGAAGGCCTTGAAGTGACTGTTTTGGTTGATGGTCCTCTCTTCGTTACTATCGAGGGTCGGTTTGAAGTTTTGGTTATAGGCTTTGCTTGTCTTTCAGTTCCTTGATGAGTTTGACGTGTTTGTATTGGTAGTAACCTGACACTTTTCTTCTCTTTTTCGTTTTTGCTTTTCTCTGAAGCATTTTCTATGATGGGATTTCTGGAAAGGGCATCGGCGTTTGTATTCAATTCTCCAGGTTTGTATTTGAAATCATACTCATAATCCCTTAACTTCAAACGCCATCGTATTAATCTCTGTCCCGGATCTTTCACTGAGTTTATCCATTTGTGTGGTTTACTGACTAGTGTAAATGCCCTAACATACACGTAAGGTCGATACTGTCGAACTGCATATAAAACAGCGAGACACTCTTTTTCAGTAGTGGAATAATTGCATTCTGCACTATTCAATACGTGACAATAATATGATATGGGAAGATCTATGCCCTCCTTTTCTTGGCTTCACACAACTCCGATGGCGTATTCTGACGCATCCGTAGTTATGGTGAATGGTTTCTGAAAATCTGGATACTGCAAAATGTAGTTTTCGCATAAAGCTTGACTCATAGTTTCAAAACTTTCTTCCTCTTCTGGACCCCAATTAAAGGGAACCCCCTTTTTTAAAAGATTGGTTAAAGGCTTCGTTTTTGCTGCAAAATATTTAATAAATTTTCTATAATATCCTGCAAGACCTAAAAATTGTTTTATATTCTTCGGATTCCTTGGATTAGGAAACTTTTTAACAGCTTCAATTTTCTTTGGATCGGGCTTTCCTCCTTCATTGTTAATTATATGGCCCAAATAGGCAATTTCTTTAAATAGAAACTCGCTCTTCTCTGGATGAATTGACAAATTTGCCTCTTTTAATCTGTTAAGAAGGCGTTTTACTTTGTTTCCATGTTCTTCTAAAGTTTCTGCATAGATTACTATGTCATCGAGATAAACAAATAGCTCGACTCCCTGTAATCCTAGAAGAACTTGATCCATTAATCGCTGAAAGGTTGCAGGCGAGTTCTTTAAACCCATGGGCATTCTAATATATTCGTTATGTCCGTTCAAGAAAGAAAAGGCAGTCTTTGATCTATCAGCAGGATTTAATTCGATCTGATGAAAGCCGCTAGCTAGGTCGAAAACCCTGTATTTTCGCTTTCCAGTATGATCTATATTTTTTTGGAATTATTAACATGGGGGAACTATAGCGTGACTCTGAATGTGCGATAGCACCCTCTGTTAACATTCTATCTATTACAATTTTAGCTTCTTCCTTCTGTTGAGGAGAAAATCGATAGGGGCGAACATGATCTTTCTCTTGATGATCTAGATCTAATATCTCTAGAATAGCTTGTACTCTATCTTCCGGGGGTGAATAATTCTCGTCAGATGAGTATTCTTCGAATTCATCTCCTGGGAGTTGATAAAATTCGAAGGGAATTAGTTACTGTGGGTCAATTTCAACCTCTAGGTCTTCTTCAGTGGTATTTATGGCATAAATGTGACATACTCCACTGGAATTTGATACTACGGCTTCTCCCATTAGCAATCATTCTCTTGATTTTATTAATGGTAAATACCCTTCCTTTATCTCATTGTTCAATACGTCTACTGGGATTACTTGATGCGATTTTGCTTTTATATTGATTTTTCTAGGTCCTGTCCCTTTGTAGTCAATTATTTGCTCTTGCGCGAATTTTGATTCTTCATCGATAAATGGTATTGGCCTAGTAGGTTTGGAATGGGTTACTATAGTATTATGCCAGAAGGAAATTTCCACTTTTTCTTGACGGAGGTATTCTCGACCCAGAATTGCATCTGTATTAATGAGAAAATCCGGTGAGACTACATGAAAAACCATAATTGATTTTTCTATGGGTAACATTATGGTGCCTATGGTGGAAATTCTAATGGTCGTAACTCCTGTTATGTCTATTGATTCATCCTCAGTTATCAATAAATCTTCGTTTAGCGAACTTAGTTTGATAATGTTAATATCGGCTCGTGTATCGATCAGGAATAATGCTCTTGTTTTATGAAATTGGAAGATAAAAATGCTACTACTGGGGATTTTCTACTGAGTTTAGTGTGGTAGATCTTCTTTGTTTCATTAGAATTCGCACGCTCTTCTCACGCTCTTCCTTCGCCTCGCCCGTGGCTGCGTCTGTACGACGAGCGGAATTGTAGTTTAAAGTCTAATTGTTGATTGGATTAGGTGATTGTGCTCGGGGAGGTGTGATAATTCCCTCTCGGGAACAGTTTGAATTAGAATATCCATTATTTGACATGGAAGTAGTCCGATATTGATGATGTGAATTATGCGGCATATAAGGGTATTGTTGAGATGAGCTTTAATTACTCGAAAAGTGTGATTCACTTTCATTGGGGTAAACTGAACCTCCAGGTGAATAGGAACGTTTAATTATCCCTGAATGATGCGTTTTCTGATCCCAGTTTTTATATGAATCTGGAGCTGTCGCAAAACGCACATGCGGGCTAGGACTGCGATCCCGTGCTCCTGAATAATTAGGCTGATAATATCTTGGTTCATGATAATAATTTGTGGGGTAGTGAGGATTTAACTGTTGTCTCGCTTCGTATTCGAGCGCGACTTTTAAAGCATTATCTAAACTGGCGGGGTTGCGTGCTTCCACTAATCCTGAAATACTATCTGGTAATCCACGTTTGAAAGCTTCAAGAGCACAATCATTTAACGGAGCTAAAAGTTGATCCACATTAGGGTATTTATCTTCGAGTGCGGCTTGGGCTCCTGATTTTAAAAGAATCACGCGATCAAAGAATTCACTAACGTTTTCTTCTCGTCTCATTCTAATAGTGGAAATTTCATGCAAATACCACGCATAAGTTTTAAGAGGGGCAAAACGTTGTTTCAAATGTTTAACTAAATCCTTTATTGTTGTAAAGCTTTTTCCGTGAATACTATCTCTGGCTGCGCCTTTTAGTTGAGCTAAAACCGCTTTAAGATACTGTGATTCACAGTTGCCTGGTACTGATGATCATCATGGCTTCACTGAGTGCGATTTATATTGCCAGTAAATTGAGTTTGATTAGCATCGTTAGGCATTTTGTAAAGATTAGGTTAAATTAAAATGACTAAATTCAAGGAGAGGTCTGAGTTTTATTTATCCGGGTTAAGTAATTACTCAAGTATGGGTCGTAAACGAAATCACTTACTTTCGTGTTAAAGTAGCGTTCGTATAATTAAACATTTTTAATTTTTGAGCTTTGTTTGATGAATAGATTAAACGAGTTTAGAGGAATCTGTGAAAAGAACTGGCTTTGACATTGAAAAAGTATGTGAAGAAAAAATGCTAGCTCAATGAATGATGGATCATTTTAAAGGTGGAAATGTTCTACGTTAATGAGCCAAAAAAAAATCGTGAAAAAATTTTTGCAGCCCACAGACCTGAAAAACTGCTAAAAAGTAATGAAATTTGACAGCTTTTAAGAACAGTGAACTTTGGAACGTAGTTTTTTATTGAAAAAATAATATGAAAAATCTGAAAAAATTCATGGTGGTACTTTAAACATTTTTCAACAAATTGCCGTTGAAAAATTTGCAAAATATTAAAAATTGTTCGTTTTTTGTACATATATATGCAACTAAACTATCTTCAGTTCTAATGAAGATAATGAAGTGATTGAAATTGGAGATAGTCAGTTGAAATATCTGTAATTTTTTATAATTTGACAGAAGTATGTGCATCTTCTTGTCTTCTTGCAAATTGCGATAATGCAAGTCAGTTTTTTCTATTGGAAAGCAAGTGTAATTCACCAGCGGGGTGCCTTTTTTTCATGCGACCGTCCTCGTCTTTCCTCACCATGTGCTTCCAAGAAAAACGAGGATGATCCCATGAAAAAAAGGCACCCCGCTGGCTTTTCACACTTGCTTTCCAATAGAAAAAAACTGACTTGCATTTTAAAAATGATCTACCCACTATACCAGAGATCTCGGTTGGAATTCTTGAGGTTATGACGTTAAATTCAACAATTTTATCTAATATTGGAATTTGAACTGTGCCAATTGTTGATAATGAATTTTTATGACAAATTAGAATTTTCGAATGGTTAATTGTAATAAAGGGTGACAACCTATTCAATTGAATCAAATTATGGTTCAAAGCTGGGTTGTACACAAATTCGCTTACGTTATTTTTAAAGTAGTTTGTGTGAACTGAAATTATCGATTTGGACTTTTGCTTATTTATAAGCTGTAATAGATAGTCAGACATTCGCCTTTGATATAAAAGGCTCTTTAAATGAATTAATTGTAAGAACTCCTTTCCATAAAATTGTAATTCTGTCTATGAGTGGATTAAGTATCCGTCATACAATTTTTGGTTCGGAAGTAAAATGATATTTGTGTTTATTCAAATAAATAGACGCAAGATACTGTGAATAGAAATTGTAATCTTAAACGTTTCTTAAAATTTGAGAAGATTGTGATGATTACAGGCTCTTGATTATTTCAAAATTATAAAAGTTGAATTTTAAATTACTTGGATAGTTTAAATGTTGAAAAAGGTTCGAATTTGCAAACTAGTTAATTTCCTAATCCCTTGATCTTATTTTAGATAAGATTTACGCACGGTTGTGGTTTATTTAGGCTTTGGAAGTTGTAGATTCAAAATTCAAAATCTAAAATTCGTTTTAAAATAATGTTAGTTCGCGGAATGATCTAAAACGCGACTGTTGAATGATGATCTTCGATGACGTTGATTTCAGCCCCTCACTTGTACAATCCTGCTACAAGGAGTACATACAAGGTTAATTCAGGTTGTTTTCGTAGGTTTATTAACGATAGCAGAGCTTGCAAGCACGCGAAGTATACCAACGCCTATCATGCACTTCGAACATTGCCTTGCCCCGAAGGTGACCGTTCAACGTATCTAAGATTTTATACTCTCGAGTGCCGATGAATTAGCTATCTTAAAAATACACTGAATTAAATCTGTTAATGAAGACACTGAATTTAAACGGAAGTGACAATCCCACCGCTGCCATCAAATCAGCTGTCACGTCCCGAGCAAAAGGCAAGGGTAGTATGGAAAATAGGAAAAGAGAGAGACCAGTGAGCTGATTATGTCAGGCTGGTAAGACCTGACCAATTATTTAATGTGGGTTTGTGTGTCACTTATCAGACGTACGCGGACTGTGTCAGAATTCAGAATTTAAATAAGTGTGAGATAGTTGCTTTAACAATTCTCTTATTATAAGAATAATTACAGAGTTAAATAGTTACATAAATTAAAACTTACGTGTACCTTTCTAGCAAGAAAGGGCGAGAGCGAGTTGCTTTGTCTGTTGGATCTCCGCTTATGACGTAAAACACCGACGGAGTTTTACCAGATAATAAGTTGAATAAACTCGTAAGCAATTCGATAATGAGTCCTTTCGCGAACGTTACCACCGCGGACTTTATTCGGAAAGTTGCTCTGCGACGACCGAAAGCCTCAGTCGAAGGGACTTAGTCCAAGACTTGATCACGATAACTATTGTGAATTTGAACTTTTAAAATATGCGACTTAATCAGAGGGTTTCTTCGGTCCCAATGAGATAGAAACCGTTATTTTGTCAAAACTATTCGTTAACCGTAGATCGACGTGAACAGTATGACTGCCGAGAAAGTAAGACAGTTGACAAGTTTAGCGTAGGGGGTTATATACACCTTGGACTTGGCAAAAGTCACGTTTCTCCGCTTTCTTGAAAAGAGACGTTTCTCTGCTCTCTTGAAACGGCACGCTTCTCCGCTTTCTTGAAAAGGCACGTTCGCTAATATCGATATTTCGCAATGAGTGACTCAGGTGACTAATACATCCGTTCGGCTGAAAGTCTCGGGTTTCGCATAGATTCTCGCGTCTCAACTTTCGTCCTCTCATGAACAGTCATTCTATATGCTACTATTCCTAATTTTCTATGTATGTAGTCAGACGCTTTTTGGTTATTCTTTTGTCTGTCTATGTACAGGCGCTTCCACTGAGTGGGTGATTTACAATTTTACAAACAAATTATCGCAATTTGCAAGAAGACAAGAAGATGCACATACTGTTGTTGAATCACTTCTCTAATTTATAGCAATTATGATACTCTTATTTTGATAAAGTTATTATTCTAATTTACACACACGAGTGTATTTATACTTCATATGTTTGGTTTTGATTTTGTTATTGTTGTTTTAAACTATTGGGAATATAAATACATTCGTGTGGTAATAGAAATGAATTATGATTATCTTATAGCGGTAGAGTTTGTAATTATATTCTCAGTAATCGAGCATGGTTAACTTATCGACATTCTCTGACTTCTTATCCGTCCATGGCAAGACTTTAAGTATCTTGTGGTTTCTGACTTGCCGATCGTAGCATAGTTACCATAGTTAGGTTGAACTCAGAGAAGATCGGTAAGGTGCTCGTTTATAATTAGTGGTGTTATCCTGTATCACGTGGGATAAGGAAGTTTATGCTTAATTATTATTGGTGTTACATAAACATTGTAAAATTTCGGGATGTAACAGTAATACTTAAAAGAATTATAACCTTAAATTGAGTTAACTTCTGCAGCTTCCTTTTGAAATGATCTTTTAAACGAACCGCAAAGAAAAATTTAAATGCTGTCACTTCAATGTCACTTATAAACAAATTGATGGCGGGCAAGAAAAAGCAAAGGTTATATTTCAAGTTTAATGTAATTACGTATTTATTTATATAATTATTACAATTCTAAAAGATTTATATAATTTCAGTATTTTATTAACAATTCCATTAACGCCGAAGAACGACAAATCGTCGACTTCACTTGAATCTGCGACTTCATCAAGAATATCTGTATCTTCATTGTTAGAAAGTAGCAAAAAAAGGTACCATTTTCCTTTTTTATATTTATATTTAATTTATAGAAGGATTAAGCAATTTTGTGAATTAATTACTTACAATGATTTTTTAGAATTATATATGTATTTTCAGTGCTTTATCATCAGCATCGACAAAACAGCAGTCTGCAACGGATTTAAAAGGTCTTTCCAACTCTATGCAAAGTTCTGCGAAAACAAATGCAAAACAAAACCGTGAGACAAAAAAGAGAAATCTTGACCTCGACAATCCACACATCTTGAGTCAAAAGGCTTTTCAACAAAAAGTCATAGATTGCCTTGAGTGAGTACAACTACCATATAAAAACAGTGTAACTTTGAATTCTTGATTTCATATGGAGTGAGCCTTCAAATATGATTCCAATTAAATGGAATGAGAAAGAATTTTCGCAAAAGACTTTTTGTATTCTTTTTTTTTCGAGCTATATTATGGCTAGTCCACTTAAAGTTAAAAATTAAATCGCCCTGTATTTCAAAAAATAAAGCATTTTAATATTGCCAGCCTCCAAATTTTGTTCGACACAACGTCTCTAACCGTTTATAATTTTAAGATGCTGCAGAAAAAGTTTTAACAAATAAATTTATTCTCATCGTATCTTACTTAATGATTTTAGAAACTGATATGGGGTCAAAGAATGATTCTCCATAAGTTGGGTGACCGAAACCGCCTGAAGAAATTTGTTCACTTGTACGAATCATTAAAAGGATTCCCTCTCAATACCTTCCAAAAGTTCATGGATTTCGAACATAGCGACAAAAAGTTAACCAATTGGTTCGTTACATTAACAAATAGATACACTATTTAACAATACAACTTTTATGTAATAATTAAAATGGATGAAATTGAAATTGATTTTCTAGTTGCACGATATTATGTCTTGAAGGTATTAGGTCTTAAAATTGTTCTGCTTTTCTTGTTACAGTATTCGCACTTGAAGGCAATTGGCTACAGTAAGCTAAGAGAAGCCTTAAGTTTTTATCTGAGGGAAGCTATGACTGATTAACTGATTTCTAAATTCACTTGGTTGGGAGATGAAAATCATGGGAAACTGCTTGGAGCTAAACTTGTTGCAGTAATTTATCGTAAGTATTTATATCGATGACAAAAACTTACACTTTTTCTGTATTTTTACGACTTTTTAAATGTCTGTACGCATTAGAACTTATGTTATTTTCTCGAACTACAGTAGCGGCAACAGAATGTCGTCAATTTAAAGGACCCGAAACGAGGGAAGAGTTTACCAATGCATTTTTGGAGGTCATTAGATCAGAAAAACAGAGATTCAAAAAATCCAAACAGAGGAAAGAAACTGCAATCGAAGATTTCGATGAAGATATGTTGGTGCAGATTCAAAACACAATAAATAGTGACCAAATTGAAGACAACGAATATCTCCTACAGAAAGAGGAAAATTTAGCAGCAGTTGAAGAATAAATGTTTCAGCAGAGAAAAAATAATTCAAGGATCGTAGAAAATCTTACATCTTCCGATTGAGAAACCGAAAGTGAAGCATCATTTGACCTACGAAATGCGCCACAAACCATTGCTGATGCCGATGAAGACGAGAGTGAAGAGGATTTGTCAGAATCGTAGTTGCATGTCCTTTAGCCTATTATATGTCAACAGTCTGAAGAAACTAGTTTCTTATCAGAGGACGTTTGAGTTTAATTTTTTGTTATTTTGTTCTCGTTCTATTTAGTTCCATTCGTTTTAAACGAAAAAAATGTTTCTTTGACTTTTGAATGTTCCTCTATATAATTAAAAACTATTACTCCAATTATAATTAGTAATATTGAACCAATTATTGAAACAGTTGAGGCGAAAATGTTCGCCAAATTTTTTGCTAATTTCTTTACTTCATATACTATTCCTACTAGAAAAATATATATACAGTTTATGTACTTGTTAGGAAAACTTATATTGCAAGTTAATTAATTTTCGTGCTATTTGTAAAGTAATAAAAAATTAATGTTTCAGTTTATGATGTTCGGACATTTCTCTATATCAGTGAAAACTTTCTCTTGAAATCTAAAAAAGTCAGATTGAACTAATTACCGAAATAGATGCTGAGGTCAAAATGTTCTAGATTCCTTAATTTAGAGACGATCGTATACTATACAAATCTGACTAGTTGAGACTTACAGTTTATAAATCTGGTTTGATTATCTGTATTGAGTGTTAGTTTGGCTTTGAATCTATTTTCAAAGTTTAAGAAAACGATGCAACTGTTTTAGTTTTAGATCTTCGAAGGTTCCTATATGGTTGTGAAAATTTTTCTCTACGAATCTAAATCAGTCATATTTAATTCAGTAATAAAACAGATGAGACCAAGATGTTCGCTAAATATTGATGCCATGTGACGAGTGGGTCACGTGACCGGCTTCCTGCCTAACCGAAACTTTTTTTATTTTCAAACTTATTCTCACACGAATAGCCACATCGAGTTGGGAATTTCGGATAATAAATAAAAAGCACTAAGAAACGCGGCTCTTGTCCTAAGTTTTCATAATTATGAAAAAAACAACAAGAAATTATTTACAAAAAAAACTTTTTTCATAATTATAAAAATTTAGGATCAGAGCCGCGTTTCTTAGTGCTTCATATTTATTATCCCAAATTTTCAACTCGATGTGGCTATTCGTGTGAAAATAAGTTTACAAATAAAAAAAGTGTCGGTATGTAGGAAGCCGGTCACGTGACCCACTCGTCACATGGCCTTAATTTGTAATTTTTCGTATTAA
The DNA here is from genome assembly GCA_932066315.1 of Andricus coriarius. Classification (NCBI taxonomy): domain Eukaryota; kingdom Metazoa; phylum Arthropoda; class Insecta; order Hymenoptera; family Cynipidae; genus Andricus; species Andricus coriarius. The sequence continues at coordinate 960 of CAKNWT010307049.1, read as the reverse complement.
TAAAATGTGACTAGTTCAGATTTACAATTTATGAGTCTGTTTTGACAACTCATTATTTGACGTGAATTTGCTTTTCGTCCCATTTTTTCAATACTAATTTCGGCGAGAAAGATTCGTTTGGTGGTGCTAAAAGCTGTACAGTGCATATATTGGAATCGAAACATTTTGACTCACGTTTGCTTAAAATTTATTTAATAGACTTAAATATATAGCAAAGAAAACTGAGCAAATCACGTAAATATGTGATTATCAGCTAAAGTCTATTCCGTAAATTTGAAGCAAGTGCTTATAATTATTTTTCAATTATTTACCATAGTTTCATTATGCACTTTTAAGCATAAACCTTAAACCGCACGTTAGTCACATCCGCGTGCGCTCATCAGGTGCGTGCGGTATGCGTCGCATATGCGGCCACAAATGCGTCGCATAATGCAGACGCTTAATGACGATAAATATCCTCTAATTATATATATATATATATATACTCTTTGTCAAACTTTTCTGTCCTATCTTGTCCTCTTTTTTAAATAAATTTTTGTCCTACTTTGTCCTAATTTTTCAAAGCTTTTTGTCCTACTTTGTCCTAATTTTTCAAAGCTTTTTGTCCTACTTTTCGAAAATCAATTATGGTCACCCTAGTTAGAGCAATAGACCATTTTACCTATCGGAAAGTTTACTGCGCATGTGCAATCAGTGGCGGACAGGGTATCTTGAGGCGCCCGCGGGAAGTCGAGACGTAGGGGCGCCTTCCTGAAAAGCAAAAAAAAAAAAAAAAACCCATTATTTTTTGGACCGCTTTCATCATTATGTTATTTGATTTTTATTGAGAAACATTTTGTCTACAACACAACGATAGTATATACTGAAAAACCTTAAATAATTACTATTATTATGCGAAAAACTGTTAATCTCGCTCTTAATCGCTTACGAACTTTCAAAATTTGCGCGGTATTTCAAATT
>CAKNWT010307047.1:2056-23399 GCA_932066315.1 Andricus coriarius | reverse complement strand
ACCTTAAAGCCATACCCGCGTGCCAAAAATATGCCAAGGCACTTGCGAAATGGATGCAGAAAGCTGTCATCCTTGGGTCGCTTCGTATCCTCAAAACACACGAGGGTTTCGCCGGCCTGTCCTTTTGATTTCATCGTGTCCTGTGACCACCCATCTCACGGTTTCTTATTGTTAGTGAGACGTGGCCATGAATGGGATTTACCGCGGTCCTACTGGGAGCCGGTGTCATTTTTTTAGACGACAGTTGCTCCCAGTGAGACCCTGCGGTGGTTCTTTAACCTTATTTTTTAATTATATATATATATATATATGTGTGTGTGTGTGTGTTTATTTAATTACATATTAAGAAAATCGACGTTTCGACCCGTCTTTGGGTCTTCCTCAAGATGATAACATTATTAAAAAAGTGTCTGTAAAAACATACATTTTTTATCAAATTCAATTCGTACATCTAATAATAATTTTCACACTAAATAAATTACACATATGGATTAAAATCGTCACCTGAAAGGAATCGTTCAATGACATTGAAAACACAAACAAAACGGTTATCAATCAAAACTGTTAAAAATTTTTGTTGTTTTTTACATTTTTTTAAACTTATGTAGTCGTGCTCTTTAAACATAAAGAAGAGACTACTTGTCGAAAACGTTTTTAAGTCATTATTGTCGGCGAAAGAAAAATTGTAAAGTCAATGTTGTGAAGTGAGCCAGGACGACATTTTGATAAACACATTTATTACAGAGAAGGTAATATGGCGTCATATTTGATTATATAATTAGATATTGAGCAATTATAGTGATTATAGCTTAAGTCACAGCAACGCGCCAAAATCTTTGAAATTGAAAAAACAAATTAATTTAATAAGCATTGATAAACATCATTAATATGCATCCTTTCAGTTTGTTAATTAACACACAAATTATTGTACTTTTTAATAAAAATCGATTCTATAATTTTTCTTTTCAAACCAACTACCTACTAAGAACATCATTGCTTCTGGTAAAGATTGCATAAAAACTTTAGATACATCCAATAAACAAGAAATTAGAAAAAACATTACGAAATTAATTGTTAACCATAAAGAAAATAATAAATTCAAAGATGATAACTTTGTCAACAAAATTGCATATTATCAAAAAGATAACGAAGACCTTATTTTTCTAAAAGCCGATAAATGCAACATTACAGTTGCAGCCAATACAAAAGATTACATAACAGATGTCGAAAATATGTTGAGCAATGGTTCTCTATATAAAAAAGTTAAAAAAAGTTTGGTTCCTACATAGAAGAAAAATGTGATGAGGTTGTTACTAGGTGGCATAATAAATCTTATATTAACGATCAAATGTTTTAACGATTGAAATCTAGAGGTTCGATTGTAGCTGAAGCTTATGCACTTCCTAAAGTGCACAACCCAAATTTAAAATGGCGATTAATCCTTTGAAGCATAGTGGCATGTATTTATGCCACCTTTTCACCATCATATTTTCACGTAATATTTTCGACTCGAGAGAATCCTGCCGGTGTTTCTACATTTTTTAGGTCACAATATGATACGAGAACATACTTTGATGGTTGTAAAGTGATTTGCATAATTTTTCCAGTTGTTGTAAATAAACAAAGTGTAAAAAAATACTGGTTTTTCCACAAAAAAATCATTTTCCACGAACTGAGTGGGAGTTTCTCCCACAAAATCTCTGTCTGGGGGTTTTCGCGGTCGCTGATCACGAATCCGAGGTCAAAATCCCAAATTTGATATTCCAAGATGGCGAATTCAAGATGGCGGATCATTTTATCCCTACAAAATCTGCTGGGATCATACTTCTGTTAGTTTTCAAAAGCGCGGATCATGGATATAGAGTCCAGTTTGAAAATTCATCGTCCAAGATGACGGATTCAAGATGGCGGCCAGACTGGATCCGCCATTCTCAATATCGCAATTCTTACGTTGAATCCACCATTTCGCATTTAGTTGTTCTGACAACACAATCATATTCAGGGACCTTGAAAACTTCCGAATGAACATTTTTGAGTCATTCCGATATTTTTTATATGTTCAGTCCGCCATATTGGATCCGCCATTTTAAATTTCGTTGTTCTAACAACATAATCATATTCAGCAACCTTGAAAACTCCTGAGTGAACATTTTCAAGTCATTCCGATATTTTTTATATTTTCAATCCGCCATATTGGATCCGCCATTTTGAATGTTGTTGTTCTGACAACAGAATCATATTCAGAGACCTTGAAAACCCCTGAATGAACATTTTCGAGTGATTCCTATTTTTTTCATAATTTTATTACGCTATATTGGATCCGCCATTTTGAATTTTGAAAATACCTCAAATCTGACCCCATTTTCGAAATCAGCGACCTCAAAAACCTATATATACCCAATTTCGATGAATTTGACTGAAAGGAAAAATGTATGCTTCAAAGGGTTAATTGTGTCCTTCATTGGTTCACCATCATATAAATTATCGTCATATTTAGCAAAAGTTCTTGAACCAGTTCAAGGTACCACAGATTCATTTTTAAAAGATAGCTGGAATTTTAGAGAAAAAATAAAAGACTTAAAAATTTCTTCTTCCCATTCCATGGTGTCTCTAGATATGGTGTCTATGTTTGACAATATCCCTCTGGATTTGGCTATGGAATGTGTAGAAGAAAAATTAAATCTATGTAGAAATGTAACATAAATCTCAAAAAACGAAATACTTGTTGCCGTTAGAACAGTTTTTAACAACACAGTTTTTTCTTTCAATAAATGTTATTGCAAACAAACATCATGCTGCCCAATGGGGTCTCCATTATAACCAATCATATCGAATATCGTATTAGAAGACATAGAATATATAGCGTTGTCACTTTTAAATTTCAAGCCACTTTTTTATCAACCATGTTGATCATTTATTTGCTCTAATTCCAACTAAAAAAATCCAGGAATATGTCAACGTGTTTAACAGCATCGATGAGTCGGTTCAATTTACTCACGAGATTGAGGAAAACAACACTCTAAACTACCTCGATTTGTCAGTGCTAAAAAAATGGACTAATTCTTACAAACCAGTATAAAAAACCTACATTTTCTGTTCAATATTCAAATTACAACTCACACCATCCTTTTGAACAAAAAATAGGACTAATCAAAAATTTAATTGACAGAGGCATAAAACTTAGCGATGTTCAGTTTAGAAAAGATAATATTAAAAAAATCAAAGAAACTTTAATTATCAACAATTATCCATTACCTCTTATAAATTGTATAATTAAAGAAAGAACACATGAAATTTATAACAATTCTAGTAAGAGTAAAAAGTCAAAATGGTTAGAAACGCCAAATAAAAATGATGAAAGCTTAACTCTTCCGTATATACAAGGTTTATCAGGAATAATTAGAAGTTCTCTTAAAAAATTTTAAATAAATGTATATTTCAAAAACAATAATAAATTAGAGAATTTGTACAGCATTAAAAAAAAAGATCCTGAATCAATATAAAATATATCGGGTTTTGTTTACCTCATAAAATGTAAAGGTTGTTCAAAGATTTACATAGATGAAATTAGCAGAAGACTTGAAACGCCAATAGCTGAACATAGGAGAGATTGTAGAATCGGTAATAACAACACGGGCCTATCTCTACATGCTTGGTCTTTTGATCATTATTTCGACTTTGAATTCAAAAACATCAGAATCTTAGCAAAATAAAATATTACATACAAAAGAAAAATTATAGAATCGATTTTTATTAAAAAGAATAACAATTTGTGTGTTTAGTTACAAACTGAAAGAATGCATATTAATGATGCTTATCAATGTCTATTAAATTGATTTGTTTTTTCAATTTCAAAGATTTTGACGCGTTGCTGTGACTTTAGCTATAATGACTATAATTACTCAATATCTAATCATATAATCAAATATGACGCCATATTACCTTCTCTGTACTAAATATGTTTATCAAAATGTTGTCATGGCTCAGTTCACAACATTGACTTTACAATTTTTCTTTCTCCGACAATAACGACTTAAAAAAGGTTTTCGACGAGTAGTCTCTTCTTTATGTTTAAAGAGGACGACTACATAAGTTTTATAAAAATGTAAAAAACAACAACATTTTTTTACTGTTTTGATTGATAACCGTTTTGTTTGTTTTTTCAATGTCATCGAACGATTCGTTTCAGGTGACGATTTTAATGCATATATGTAATTTATTTAGTGTGAAATTTATTATTAGATGTACGAATTTAATTTTATCAAAAATGTATGTTTTTACAGACACTTTTTTAATAATGTTATCATCTTGAGGAAGCCCCAAAGACGGGTCGAAACGTCGATTTTTTAAATATGTAATTAAATAAATAAATATATATTGAACGTATGACCAAAATAAGTTCTCATTTATCGATAAATGAGATATATCCATATAAATAGTAATTTACAATAACAAGAAATAATAGAACAAACAATTGAAATGTACATACCTGCATAAGATATTTTTAAATTACGCCAAAAGGTAATCATATAAAAATAATTTCAATGCAGCCTCACTCGGTTATATAAACGAAAATTATTATTCCTCTTGTGAGAGCGCGTGCGATAGACATCCACCTAGTGTTGAACTTAAAGCTATAATTTCTAGCGGTGATTTTGAATCATCTTTAATGAAAATGGTTCATATGAATTGTTTTTCAAAACTGTCCAGAATAATTACTTATAAAAATCATAAATATTACTGTTATGCTTAAAATCTTGCTTGAACTTAATAATTATGATTTTACTCAAATTTAATAAAGAATAAAATGTTTTCGGCAAGAGTATTTTTTCATAAATCGTTTAGAAAATGTTCGATTAAACGCGATAAAAATTGTTATTTATTAACTTGATTATTTATTTATTAATTCTCACCATGATTAAAAAATTGTAAGACAGTCTAGTAGCAAGAAATGGCCATTTCTATGTAAAAATGATGAGCATAGAGTTTTTGTCTACAAAATTATTTATAACAAACAGATATATCAATTGCTAATCAATATAGTTGGTTCAGTATTTCAATTAGGCTTATCAAACAATGATGTAAGGAAAAATAACTTATTTCTATAATCAAAAGGCGGATTGTGATATTTTGTTATTGAAATTGTTATTAACAATTACGAAAATTGTTATTTAGTGTCCCATATTCAGTTTTTAAACCACTGTTAGTTTATTGTCGGATAATTTCAGTGAAAAAAATGTTTCTTTTGTATGTAATAATGATAAATCTTATTTTTTGTTTAAAAAAATGAGTATAACAATTACATGAATCATTTTTTGCCCGACCCGCTTTGAAAACGCGTCATTGCATGTACGTGAAGCAGGCGTAATGTGGCCGCTTCCAGCCCAGTGACGTTCACACATGAGCACTTCGCCGCCGGGCCGACATGAAACTTTACGCCCGCTACATAAAATGTTACGCCCGCTACATATACACTGTACCATGCAAGTAAGAATATGGAGGAAATTATCTCCATCTTAAAAAAAAATTGTATCGCTGGACCCCACAGTCTCCCTTCTGCAAAGTACGCTATTTCTTCCTTTCACTTATAATCTAAAATTGTCAAGTACACCAAACATCCTCTATCTGCTTCACATGCTTTTTTCAAGAAGGGTAGGACAAAAATTATTGTATGTATCAAGGGCGTACGGCTATTTTGCCTCGTGTGACTGCCGATACTCGTCACACAATGTACAATGTACACAATGTACTATTTCAATGAATTTCGTTGATTAATCATCGCAATAAATGTCACTTCAACAATAATTTAAATTAAAATAATTTTTTCTACGAGGAAACGGACGGTTGGGACATTTGATTAATGAAAATGTTATTAACAATCTATATTATTTATGTTTGATAAATCTTGAAGTATATACATTTTTCGTTACAAATTATGACTCTTATGAAAAATCTTAGAAACTAGCGTGAAATAATTGAGTTGAATATTGTTATGATTGTTTCTGTTCAATGATTCAAGGTGCTGTCATTCCGGCCAATGGTGAGTTTCTTTCTGTATTTTTTCTTAAGATAAAAATTCAGAAAGCTGAAATGATCAATTTTGTGATTTTATTTGTTAATATATTGCTGCTCTGTGAAATAAATTAACAAATCGCAAACCACAGTTCTCTTTAGAATTTAATGCTGAGCATTTATTAAAAAAAAAGCTTTATATCGGTTAATAAATACAATGTGTGATTGATCATAAACAGCAAATTTCTTTTCCAGACCACTGCGCGTGCGTGCCTTCACCGACTCAAAACGCGCTTTTTTTTTCCGATGGAGACGCTATTTATGCTTTTGTTCCGAAAATCATCGTGCATGACTCCTGTGAACGCTTTTTTTAGACTCGCGCAATGTTTTTGTAACTCGTTATCGGCGAGGGAGCATTCGGTGCTCTCACCTACAACTCGTTACGAAAGTATTGCGCTCGTTTAAAAAAAGCCGACGGTTTACAGTTGTCACGCAATATACTATTTTTTACCAGTAATATTTCTCATTTCTATTAGAAAAACCTATTCAATCACTCGAAGTGTTACTTTATGTGACATGAAATTCTGCAATTTTGAATAAGATTAATTTAATTTTGTTTAAATTTCTAATAAAAAGTTTAAGCATAGATGCGGGGACTTGATACAAATTTCTATACTGGCGTCTCATGTTACTGAACATCTGACTCAATTTTTTATCATTTATTTTAAAATAAAAAAATTAAGTTTTTACTGATTGTACCATTTAAAAATAAAAGCATCTTATATTGAACAATTTTGTCCTAAAGCCGTCCAAATTCAATACTTAAAATTATAAATTTCATAATTAGAAAATTTCAAAGTTAAACGTTTAAAACATGTGACCATGTATCAATTATAAATATAAATTCTTCAAACAATGTTTTACTGTAAAAAGGCTTCACGAATGAAATCATTTTCAATTTAGAAGCTTCAATAGTTGAACAATTGGTTTAATTGTGAATGTTTGAAATTTCAGAGTTCTGAATTTTCAATGTGTCACGTCCCGAGCAAAAGGCGAGGGCATTTTGGAAAGAGTGATACAGAGAGAGACCAGGGTGCTGATTATGTCAGGCTGGTAAGACCTGACTAATTATTTGTTTGTGGGTTTGTTTGTCACTTGTCAGTTCTATGGGAACTGTGTTAGTGTACAGTGTTTAAATAAATGATTTAGCTAAAGTTTGACATGTTTATTAAAGATAAAAACAGATAAATAGTTGTCACTTACAATAAAATATACTTACATTTACCTTTCTAACCAAGAATGGGCGAGAGAGGGTTTGCTTGTCGATTGGATCTCCGTGTTTATTGTGGAGCAGTGGCGAAACTCTACCGGATGTTTGCAATAGTAAAAGGATGTACGGACACTCTTTAGTAGTGGTAGTGCGATACAGTGTCCTACAGCAGATACCCAATCCACACTTGAGTTCTTTTCGCGAACGTTTAAAGCCGTATCATACGAGGCCGGCGAGTATTTTTTCAAGGCAGCGATAACAGCTGACGAGTCACGCGACTTTGTCGACCGCTGTGATTGACTGCGATCAGCGACGACCGATACCGGATCGTGCGGCGCGCTGATTGGTCGACGGTTCCATTCGTAACCGTAATCGGAACCGGGAACCGCTCGTATGAATATGGCTGAACACTGCGGACTTTATTCGTTAAAGACTCACTTCACAACGATCGTAATTTTCAGCCGAAGAGACTTTAATTCGAAGCTAGATTCCACGTTACTATTTCATATAGAGGTAGAAGCATGCGGCTTAATCAAAGCGGTTCCTCGTTAAAGAATATTTCACGGTGAGATAAAAGCTCGCGATTTGATCTAAGCAGTTCTTAAATCGATGTGGACAGTATGACTGCTTGAACGGTAAAGGTAATTGACAAGGGTAGCGTAGAGGTTTATATACGATTGACACTTCGATAAAGTCAGGAACTTTCTAAGAAAACGACTGTCACCGACTGACCAGGGCATGTTCCTGTCACAATTCGACTGAGGCACGTATTCCTTGCATTTAAAATAATTCATATTAATGAGTTTCGGATTACTTGAGTGAAGATTATTTATGTCCCTTCTACTGATACTTCCGGTGATCGGTTGTGTCTTCTCTAGATCGGCTATGTGTCATTTGATATGCGCGAGTATTGTTATTGCATGCGGTGACTAATAGCTACCGCAGCGACCGTGGGCAGCGATTGCGCATCTCAACTCTTGACCTTTCAGGAGTATGGATATTATACATTTGCTTAGCTATAGGCGATATCTCAAGTAAAACACTTGACATTATATCGATAACTTATTACTTTAATTTAGACACACGTGTGTATTCATGTTCCATATAATTAGTTTTGACTTTGAATTGTTTATGTTTGAGATTATTAGGAATATGCATACATTCGTATGTTATTAAATATACTTATTTGTCTTATAGTGGCAGAGTCTGCAATTACAATCTCTCATTAACCGAAACATATGCTAACTTATCGGTTTTCTCTGAGTTCTTATCCCTTTATGGTACTACTGTACCCGCGTGAAAAGAAACATCAACTTAGTACCCTTTCTGTACCCCGCCTGTACCCTTTAGCCTATACCTGCATCATTGTTAGGGCATCTCTCTCTCTTTCTCTCTGAAATAAGGATAACTGTCTGTATCACCAGACTAGCTATACCTAAAAGTCCTAAAGAAGCTGGGCTGATTTATGAGCATTTATGAGATCTAGAGCCTTCAATCAGTTTCCGTTATATTAATGGATATTGGAGGTTTAAACTTCTGGCTAGGACAGAAGGACTGTGATCTTCTGGTGACCAGAAAAGGTATGTTTAAGATCACTTTAAGACAGGCCTATACCTGCCTATACTGTAGTCTTAAGTTAGTCTTTCTTTTCACGAGGGTAAGTATCTTGTGGTCTCTATCTTACCGACCGTAGTGCATTTACCATACTTAGGTTCAAACTCAGAGAAGATCGGGAATGCTATTGCTTGTAGTTGATGGAGTTATTCGGAAAGATGTGGGGTAAGATAGGTTGCGCCTAGCTAGGCGTCACATCAAATTTTGTAAAATTTCGGAATGTAACAAATGTTGAACGGTATAATTTCAATTGTTTCATTTCAAAAGTTTAAATTTTTTAATTAAAATTCATGTGGTCAAATTTTGACAAGTATAAGGTAAAATTCGGCAATTAATAATGTAACACGATTTAAAATCCAAATTAAAATAATTCAACTTTAAAGGGTTTCAATGTATTTAAATTTTTTAATTCTGATTTCAAAATTGTTCAGTTTTACCCGGAATTGTTTAGAGTTTGCAATTTAAAATTCTATAATAATTTTAAAGTGCTAAAATTATAGTGAACTTCTCATGCGATCGAAACCAATCTCCCCAATCTTATTTAAGCTCTACTTAATCTTAATGTTAGTGGACCTCTTTGAATTCTTTGAAGGGGGGTGTATCTAGTACAATGATATGTCGAAATACATGGGTCAAATTTGTTGACGTTTTACCCTCCCCGTTTATTTTTAATCATTCCTAACTTTTACTACAGTTGTTAGGTTTAACTTTTATATGAGGGTTTATGCGACACTTTTTATTTTTTCATTTTTATTTATTTATTTTTTTTATTTTCCCGAAAATAATTTTAAAACAAAGCTTGATTCTTTCCCTTGAAAAATCATCATAGGTTGGAAATGGGGTGGGAGGAATTAGTTGCCGTATAGAGGGTCTTAAGCGCACGGGTACCACGCCACGCACAATGGACTGCATTGGGAATTTACTGTTCATACTCAGCTACAGCCTATAATTCTTAACCGATTTCGATGTTTGTATTTTAGAAACCCTCAGCATTGAATGCTTCAGAATATTATTAAGCCAGATTTTTTTATGTCATTCTGTGTATTTAGTTGTTGCACAAAAAAGAATAGTTTCAATTAAAAAATTGTATATTTAATATTTTGTTAATAATATTGTTATTGACAATAAAAATATTAAACTTTTACATTTTTCTGTGTTTACAAATCGTTGCGTTCAATTAATTTTAAAGTAGATTGATAAAAAAAGACCCGTGAACTTGAAAAAATAAAAAAATGTACCAATTCCCTAATAGCACGGAACCTTTCCAGGAACGTTCCGCGGGCACCTTCGGAACGTTCCCGGAACATATAAAATGTCAGCCGGTTGGAAACGTTCCAGGAACGTTACATTGGGACCTGAGGGAAACCTTCTATTACTGTTATTTTCAACAACAATTATCTCGTAAACCGTAAGAGATAGGTGAAAATGAATGTCATTTTTGAGTTTTGAGTACCGCATATACTGTACTATAATATGATATCCATATCATAAACTGACATCGATTTCGACCAATCACTTACGGTTTACGTTATATTTATTGATAATAGTGACAATAACGGTCATTTAGGTTTGGAACGTTCCTATGTGGCGGACATTTTATATGTTCCGGGAACGTGCCTTGCTATTAGGGAGCAAGAAACATAATTTTATCAATTTTTTAATTTAAAATCTAAAATATCTGGTATTTATACATTTTTTTACGGTATAATTTTTCAATATACATATGTTTTTATCTTCTTAACGTTAGAAGTACCGGGATTTTCTGCCACCTTTGGTTACCGCGAGGGGTCAATTGACCCCTACCTGCGTTGGGTGTCAAATAATGATTTTAAACCGTTTCTACCGTCAAAAGTCAATGATAGAAGTATGCTATATTCATATTACATCGTTAATATAAGTGGAGAAGAGTAGTGAGTCCTGAAAAAGTACAACAAAGAAGTAAAAATGCAAATAAAACCCTTTATTTGGTACAAATCACATTTTTTGCAGGAGGTAATTATATCATCTATTTCCCGTTAAATAGAAAAGCAATAATAGTGCTCATGATTAGAAATATCACACACACGTTATAGAAGCATTATAAATCAGACCTGCTGCGCAGAAGTGGAACAAAGTAATGAAATACCAACCAAAATGCTATAGGGGTTAATTGGCCCCTGTCGGTAACAGGCTATAAAAACTCGATTTTTCTTAAAGCCCGCACCCAACGCCATCTCTCTGCAAGCAACCGCTGCGGAGATTTCCCACTTTAAAAGTCGAAAGGGGTCAATTGACCCCGCCCGGTACTTCTGGTATTAAGGATATAAAACTAAGAGTGTTTAAAAAAGGAATCGATAGTTTAAAAAAATTATCATAAGTCAGCGTTAGTTGACCCAGGGTGAGGAAAAAAACTATCAGACCATACTTAAGAAAATTATTACGATTTGTCTGCTAGGAGAATTTTGTTTCCCCTGTATCTTTGTATTGCGAACTCAAATTCTTAAAATTAGGGCAGATTTGGCGTTTTCGCGAGTTTTTCCATCGGATGCACTAGTTCGTTTATTGCTAAACATGGCGATTATGTTATTGCCAAAAATACGATAACGCGATCGAGTGATGTTTCTTAAGAGAATTCTTAAACATTTTTGTGTTAAGAAACTACCGACAATCGGTAACTCACCTATTTTTGTTACTGACTAAACCTATCTATTTACGCGGGATTTTCATACAATTCAAATTTGAATATATTTTTTTACGACACATGCATGATTTGAGCCCTTTTGGACGCCGATGAAGCGGGGCCAAAGCTCTACTTTTTGCTCCCCAGTGACGTAAAATTGACGTCAGAGGTGAATAATGAAAATTATACATCTATGAGCTCGCACTTTACGATTATCAGCCGACTCACTGTAAAAACTATGAGGAAATTTTGTTTGCAAATAATAGAATTTTGCGGTTATTAATGGAAAGTTACCATATATAACTGATCAAATCACCGTAAATTACCAAAAATGTATAGGAATTTTTAAACTGAATTTTGGGTAATTTATCTTAAGTTATCATGAATTAGCTGTAAGATTACCGTAATTTACCGAAAATGTAAGTCACCATAAATCACCTATAAAATTACCGTAAATTACCAAACATTTCCCGCAATTTTTTTATATTGAATTTTTGATAATTTGAAATAAGGTAACATAAATTTCATGCTTCTTTATTCAAAATCTAATTTGGACTGCAATCATGACTGTATTTCAAGAAATGTCTGAAATCATCCATTTGTTATAACAAATATCGTATGCGCCAAGGGGGAGAGGCACTTTTTCTCCTTGTTTACGGTTTCAGTACTCGTCGGAAAAGCACCTCTTCTTCCCCTAGGTGCATAATATACTATTTAATGACTATTCACATTAATAAATCATGGTTAGCGGTAATTGATCGAAGGTCAGAAAAAAAGCTACCAAACACCATACCATACTCACAAAAATTATTAGTCGAGTGATTTTTTTGTAAGAAAAGTTCAGCCTTTTATTTTTTGCACTCATTATCATTTTAGCGGGAACTTTTTCCCATTCAAATTTTTACACATCACTGAATCATCATACTTATTTGTGATGATTGTAATTATAAATTGTTATGACGTCATATAATTAATAAAAAAATATAATTGAAATGAAAATAGTTTAGTAAGATGTACATGTACTTCATGATTGTACGCTACTTCCATGGAACCCTGTGTGAATATATAGTTTCGAGGGAAAATCATCGGCTCTATATTGCAATATCATACTGAAGTTGACCTAGAAATCCTTTGAAGATATGTCTTAACATCTAATCTGTGTATAATTTGTGACATCACAGCATAGTATTACCAAAAAATATTCAGATCCTTCCCAAAAAACATTCCAAATGGGAATTGGGGAAGGTGAGGAAAAAGCGTTCGTCCCAAAAGGCGTTCACCCCAAAAAACGTTCGCCTCACATAGGAAAACTAACAAAAAAGAACTGGTGGGAAAAAGAAGGCATGAATTGATATTTCTGTACATGTCGTTTCATTGTTGTCATTCTGGCAAGGACCTCGTATTTATTTTCGTTCCTCTCGAAATTTCATTCATATTTGAATTATTGATGCGGGAAAACTTTTAATGAAAATATTGTTTTTCGAAAGATTAGAAAAGTTTTCAGTAATTGGAGAATTACATTAACCTTACAAATTGCTTTTGATTTATGGATTAGATTTACATGACAAATTTTTAGAAAGAGATATGATTTAAGGACTATGTATAAGAAGAGAAAGGGGGAGAAAGGGGTAGAGCCTTCGTGAATTGACAGGTCGCGTCGCAATTTTGATATAAATATGGCTATTAAAAGTAAAAAAAAGCGGGAAGGTGAGTGACTCGAAATGGCCAAGTCCAGAGTGACAAGAATGAAACGACATGTACAGTAAAATCTATTCATGCCTTCATTTTTCCCTTTGGGGTTTCCCAGGAGCATTTACTTTAAAAAAGAATCATGGGGAGTATATTTTTTTTCTCGTTTTTTACTTTTTTTTGCGTTGTTTCTTGTATTTTTTTTAAGAGACCTACCGCGAATCATTGTCCTGCAAAGTTAGCCTGATTTAAGCGCATGCGGGGGGTTTGGTTCTTTTTTGTTAGTTTTCCTGTGGGGCGGGCGCTTTCTCCTCACCTTCCCCAATTTCCAGTTGGAATATTTTGTGGGGGTTTTATATAATAAAAAATAAATTTTTCTATATGAAGGAACACTTTAGCGAGGACGACACTCACTGGATGAAAAAATTGAAGATGGCCTTTTTAAGAAAATTAACTTTTAAGTTCTTTCGAAAAATGTACGCTATTTTAGTATATATTTTTTTATTTTTCAAGTTTCTTTAAATAATTTAAAAAAGTGTATATTACACTACAAGCTGTCGTAAAGGGAATTACATCGTGTCAATTTGTTCCCAAGATTCAACTTTTAAAAAAAATTAGTTAATTTTTTTGTCATTCATCTAAATATTCAAGTAGACCTACATTCATGGAAGAAAAGTTTTTGTAAACATAATACAAATCTATATTATTTATTTATTTTTCAATTTTCTCGGAAAGAAAGTATCTAACCCCCATTTTTTATTCACCAATCTCAAAAGCAGATAATATATTATTGAAAAATTCTATTGTTGTAAAGCATGCAACAATCCTATTGAATAAATAAAAATTTGTATTCAATCTTAATAAACAATGGCTAAGTTTCATTGAATTTTACAAATATTGGCTCATTTTGTTCTACAAAACACTCTCTACAATATTATACTCGATGAATTTTTATAAGAACAATTCATTTGTAATTTATTGAAGAAACAAATTATTTTTAACAGAATTCATCGTGTAAAATTGTAAAGATTGTTTCAAAGAACAAAATGAGCCATTGTTTATTGAGATGGGATACAAATTAAGATATGTAACATAAAGAGGTTTTAAAAAACACCAAATGTCAAATAACTATTTTTAGCAAAATAATGTTGGTTAAAAGAAATTTGATATTGAATATATATTGCTGCCTCTTTTAAAATGCATTGAAATTGATTGCGGTTATATTTTTTTTGCTTGTATAAACCGTTTTTAAATTTGAGATTATGTAAATTTTTCGATCCCGAAAACCGATTTATTTATTATTTGCCTTATGTGTCGATTTAATAAAATTCCACTCATTCGAATCTCCTGAGTCAGTTTCGAAAAATTCGACTCAATCCAAACTTGAGTCGGAGTCGAAAACTCGACTCCATTTTCAGTTGGTCGGTTCGGTAAATTCGACTCATGAATTAACCCGAGACCACTGATTGAATCCTAAACTTAATATTTATGTTCCTGAAGTATATGGGGTAAAATTTACCAAGTGTCCCCGCCTAAAATTTGTTTGTCGACTATTTTATTCAAACTCCGCCAGATTGTAGTGCTAGTGGACCTCTTTAAATTCGGCGAAGGGGGCGCACCTAGTTCAACGGGTTGTCAAGACACAGGGGCCCGAATTTTCGACGATTCACCCCGACTTCTATCTTTCAATTGTACATAACTCCTGATACACTTACCCAATTTTAGTTTTTTATGAGGGTTTTGAAAAGTTATTTTAACAAGGTTTACAATAAAAATAATGATAAAATGATAAAAAAATGATTTCACCTTGATTTTTCATTTTAAAGAACATTTTTGTGATTTTCTCCCAATGCGGCATTTTTGACATTTTTTTAATTAGTTTATAAAAAAAGCTTGATTTTTTCTCTTTAAAAAAATCCCAAAATGAAAGTGGGATGGAAAGTATTGGTTGAGTTGTAGAAGGTCATAAGAGCGCGGGTGCCTCACGCCAACTAGCCACTGCGCTACTAGGCGTACTGTAGTGACTCAGTGGTTCTAATAATTGATAAAAATTATTTTTCTGTTAACGCGTAACAAATATTTTATTTCATTCTTACTTTTATGTAGCTGGAGAACGATTTAGATATTTTCTTAATTAAGTTATCAATATGGTTCCATTGCAGGAAAACGATAGTTAATAATAAAATTAAAAACAATTTTGATGGATGGTTCTGCCCATTTGTTACATGTCGAGATGGTTTTTGATAAGTGCTCTTGCTTCCCACGTTTTGGTGACTTTTTTGTGTCTTTAACAATTTGGGGTGTTTTTTTTACGTGAGTCCCTTGCCTCTCACGTTTTGGGGTGCTTTTTGGTGTGAGTCCCCTTACCTCTCACAGTGTTACTTGAAAAATTATTTTTTTCAATTAATAATAATAATTATGTCCACAGAATGACATGTCAATAATTATGTCCACAGAATGACATTAAAAAATTTGTCTTATTAATGTTCTAAAGTAGGTATCTTCAGCAAGGGGAAGTTTGGGCTTTTTTCTCCCGAGTCACATGTCTCGTTTCCACTACCACAAATCTCTACTCCGCTGTAATGGACAGGCATCAATTCGACAACTGGTACCTGGTACTACTGCGCTTGTCGGCGACGAAATTCCCTCCTGCGCAGCTGGCTGGAAGCATGGAGGGTATATTCACCGACGCAATGCTTCTTACTGCGTATGTGACGCTGAGCGCGGGCTTATTTAAAATAAATAAATTAGGTTTTTTCTCTTTCGACGTCAAAGTGTCGTCGAATGGTAAAGTTATCACAAAATTAACATTTCCCAAGTAGAAAAATACAAAAAATAGGGTTTTAATGAATATATACATAAGTTTGACGGTTTCTTGTTTAGAGTTTCTTAGATCCGTGTCTTTATACTACTGAATCCATTGAAATAAACGCATCGAATCAAAGTTCAGTTTTGTAATTCTTCAAGTTCACAATTAGACTACTTTACAGCTCACACTGAAATAAAATGGCCCTGTACAGGGCCAACAAATTTTTGAACGTTGAAATAATCATGTTCATACAAACAAACTATACTGGAACTTGGAATTATGGTGTCCAAGCTTATGTCCTTCCGAGAACTGATGGTCTCGGAATATGATAATGTGCGGAGCAAGGGAGGCTTGCTCAGTGAAGCGTGATAAACAAGCAGGAGGGACGTACTCTCCGCGCGTTAGTTGCATCAGGTTACGTCATCCGTTTAAATGCAACTGTTAGCGTTTTGCGAAGTTCGTTGTAATGTGTAGTATTGCGAAGTATTAAAATGGCGTGGAGAGGGGGAAAAAGAACGAGACGCGTACGGAGAGAAGCAGGTGCAGAGTCAGTCGTTTGCGAGCATGCGAATCGTGTAATGAAATGAGAGCATTGAGCGTGAAAGTTCGAATAACCGAGAAACCGACGAAAACTAATAGAGCGAGCGCGTTTATAATAAGTGCGATATTTGAGCGCGATATCGAATAACAGTGTTTCTTTATTCTCTGTATGTTAATTTCTGAGAGTTTACTAAATAAACTCCATCTAACCAAAAGTGCGTGTCCAATTACTAATCGGACCTTTCCATAGAGTTTTGCTGTGAATTCAGTGGGCTAATAATTCAGAAGTGGGATTCACTTCGTTCGGAGTGAATCTGGTGAGCCTAAAGTCCGAAAAGTGCGCGAAAATAAGAAGAAAACAGTTCTAGAAAAATTTTGCGCAAAAATTTTTCAACATGGCGGAAGGTGGAAATCCAGCAGTTCCATTGAAGCAATTTGAGAATTTTGCTTTGCAGTACCTAGAGGACGGATCTGAGGACACAAGAAGAACGGAAGCAAGCGATAATGCAAGGATTCAAGGAAATGCGGTCTTCGGTAGAGGCAGAGGAAGATGGACGCCATCAGGTCCAAACACGCCGACTCCAAATGGCAACTTGCGTGCCGGCGAAAATACCCGAAGGGCTCTCGACGACTCCCGATCCCTACCACAAAACCCAGAGCGTCACAACTTACACATGCGAGGGGACTTGTTTCATCAGCAGCCCTCACATTCCCCACCAATCTTCTTGAAGATAGTCGACGTCGAGAGGAAAGATTGATACAAATATTCGCTCGATTGATGGATGCTCAGTCACGTAGCGATAATCAGGAAACCGTACCTAACTATCACATAATGCCGGATTTAAGCAAGGGTATTGAGAATTTTAAGGGAGAGGTTCGAACCTTTCACGCCCGAGATTGGATTGAGTCTCTGGACAGTATGAGGAAGCTTCACCACTGGCCAGACAACTTTGTTCTTGAGGAGGCTATGATGCACATGAAAGACGGTGCACGAGATTGGTTTCGAATGAAAGCACGAGAATTTACAAATTGGTAAGTTTTTGAGGCAGCGTTTAGAAATTCTTATATACTAGAAGAACAGAAAACTACAAAATGGGAGAAGATGCGTCAACGAGTTCAACAGAAAGGTGAAATGGTGAGCAGTTACTATTACGCAAAAGTAAAATTGTGTAAAGATTTAAAATTGAGTGTAAGTGAAACCAAACAGCAAGTCCTGATTGGCCTTTGGTCTAAGGACACTTGTAATGCGATCGCAGCCCGAAGCCACGATGACATCGATGTTCTTCTACATGATATAGTATCGTTCGAGAAATTAAATGCGCAACGAGTGGAAAGAATAAGAGGTCCGGAGAAATCCACTAAGTCTGAAGCATCAAGAGGAAAGCAGGGTATGACCTCACCGCAATCAAATGGTGAAAACCTAAAAACAGCGTATACGAAGCAGAAAAAGGATTCAGAGAAATCCTCACGAGGACATTTTGATCGACGTCCGCCTGTCACAAATGCGGAAGGGGAGCCTAAATGTTGTAACTGTCATCGATACGGACATCTCTCAAGAAAAGTGTCCTGAACCGCGAAGAGAAGACTCTTGGAAGAAGTGTGGGGCGAAAGGTCACACTCAGCGCCATTCCACAGTGCTGGAAAAATCAGAAGTCAGACGAATTTCTCACATGAAGACCGATCGTGCACTCGCGAAATACCTCAAGACAGTGCTAGTGAACGGTAACGAATTTTTTGGAAAAGTAGATCCCGGTAGTTCCGACTGCACCATTAAAGAATCAAAAGTGCGATCGGGCAACTTTGAAATCAAGAATTGGAATACAATCCTGAAAAGTTGGGGCCCAAACAATCATACAGTCGAATCCCCCGGCTTCATTAAAGTGGAGATGTCAATAGACGGAGTATCAGTTCCTGACGTGATAGTGTTCGTGGTTCCAGATGATCACCAAGCAGTTGACATGATGATCGGAAGGTCATTTACAGATGCACCTACCGTGGATTACAGAAAGCAAGGCGACAACTTGATAATAGAGAAACGTGAAAATTCGTTTGTTTTCGAGTTACCTACCAAAAGCGACAGTGAAGATAAATTTTAAACCGCGAGTGAATCCAAGTTACCCCCACGGTCAATTTTGTTTCATTCAAGTGTATCCTGATGAAAATCAAGATCTAAGTATCTCAATTGTTAACGCGAGTGATCAAAATCAGCTCTTTGCGAAGGGCGATACCGTGCTTCGAGGTGAAATTTCACCCCTTCCACTACTCGAGTCTTCATCTATAGGAAGAAGATCGCCAATTTTAGAAGACGAAGTCATCTGCGAAGGAGAGCCATCGAGGGAATTTAAAGAAGATCTCGTTAATATTTTAAATTTTCATCGGAATGCGGTTTCTAGAAGTATGAGCGATCTTGGTTGTACATCCTTCATCGAGATGGATATTGTAGAAAAAGAAGGTAGTGTGCCTGTATGGATTAAACCTAATCACGCAAGTAACGCGGAACGTGAAACTATCAAAAAGATTGTACGTGAGTATAGAAATTATGGTTTAGTCAAAGAAACGAATTCACCATACGCCAGTCAAGTTTTGTTAGTCTGAAAAAAGAACGGCGAACGTAGATTGGTAGTCGATTATCGCACATTAAATAAACAAACTGTGAGAATGCATTATCCACTTTCAAATCTAGAAGATCACTTAGCTTTGATAGGCGACAGTAGTTTGTTCATTACTCTCGATCTCGCGCAGGGTTATATGCAGGTTCCTTTAACAAAGGAAGCTAGAGTCAAATCTGCCTTTATTACGCCAGATGAAACAGGCGAATTTACAAAAATGGTATTTGGCCTTATGAACGCACCATTCTACTTCTCAAAATTAATGTACAATGTTTTGGGACCACTACGAAATAAGAATATATTATTTTACTCAGAAGGAATTAGACCGAGTGTAGACAAAGTAAAAGCAATTCTCGAATTTCCTGTGCCTAAAAATGCGCATGAAGTTCGTCGATTTTTGGGGTTAGCGGGTTTTCTGAGGCGTTACATATATAAATTTTCTGAGATTGCAGGTCCTTTATGTGATCTTCTCAAAGAAAATTGTTTATTTACTTAGCGCGAACGCGAATCTGAAGCTTTTGAGGAATTAAGAAACAAAATAGGGGTTTATCCAATTTTGCAAGCGTATTCTGAAAAAAGAGACACTGAGCTACATACAGATGCTAGCTCGAAAGGTTTAGCGGGAATGTTATTACAACGCGCGGATGATAACAAATTTCACCCGGTATATGCGATCAGCCGCAGAACGAACGAAGCCGATCAAAATTACCATTCCAGCAAATTTGAATTGCTCGCGATTATTTGGGCAGTTTGTAGATTAAGAACTTGGTTGATTAATATTAAAATTAAAATTGTGACTGATTGCAGAGCACTACTGTATCTCAATACACAAAAGACAAAGAATCCGCAAATAATTCGTTGGAACAATTTATTAACTGATTATAATTTTGAAATTGAGCCTGTAATTGTCCAGAAAGATAACGAGTTCTTAGAGCGAGAAGTAGGAATCTTTTCTATTGTAAATTCGGAAGACGAGGTTTTAATGTGTCAGTTCGTAGATGAGAAGCTTAAGCGAAAACGCGAGTTATTAAATAAACCTGAGAATGAACTACTTAGTCACGAGAAAAGTGAAATTAAAGACTATGAATGTAAGAACGGTTTGTTGTACAAAAGAGTTGATAATGAACTTCGCTATGTACTTCCCGATGCCACGATTTACAAAGGCACACGGGAATCGTCAGAACAATGTCAAAAATGCGTGAATATTATTATTTTCCGTACATGAAACGCTATGTAAGACAACACGTCAAAACTTGTGTGCAATTTTGCTTAACTAAAAACCAAAAAGGCCCACAGGCTGGCGGATTGCACGCTATTAAACCTGGTCATCGACCATTTGCAATTATTCATACGGATCATGTAGGTTCTTTTGTTACGACGGCCAGAAAAAATCAATATGTGTTAGCTATTACCGATACACTTACTAGATTTGTAACTCTAAAAGCAGTGCCTGATACGAAGACTGTAAATGTGGTTAAATGTATAGAAGATTTTGTGTTAGACTACGGAGCACTTGAGAGAATAATATCCGATTGCGGTACCTGTTTTACTTCAGATAAATTTAGAGAATTTCGCTTGAAACATGGAATTCGTCATATTTTAAATTCACCGCGCCATCCACAAGCGAATTGATTAGTTGAAAGAACGAATTATACCTTGATACTGACTGTTCAAGGCATTATAACTAATGCATAGGGAAAAGATTGGGATTCTCGTTTGAAGGAATTTCAGCGAAATTTAAATGAGTCTGTAAATAAAACAACAGGAAAAAGTCCATTTCAATTGATTTTTGGATACGTTAATCAGCACGATGAAGGTGAAATACGAAAACTCACCATCGACGATAAAACGCGATACACGAATCCAAATGTTCTTAGAGAATCTGCGCTAAGGAAAATTCGGGAGGAGCACCAAAAATACAAAGCGCGTTACGTTAAAAATAGGGCGAAAAATGTAAAGTATGCAGTCGGCGATATAGTTTTTATGAAAATAAAAGCGGAACAAACAGGGGAGTCTACGAAACTTCAGAAAAAATTTAGAGGTTCTTTGGTGATAACGGCAATTTATCCTTCTGATACATCTTGCATTGCTGATATGAGAGTTGATAAGAGGGGCCACAGATATGCTTCTACAGCGCACGC
>CAKNWT010307033.1:8140-18146 GCA_932066315.1 Andricus coriarius | reverse complement strand
CTGAAGATTACTATTTCAAAGATTCAGTTGTTACTAAATATATTCTGTATCATATGCTTCTTATGCTTGACCCCTCAAAGTGATTTAATTGCGATCCCTCCTTGAATTTTCTACTTATGTTATGAATTTTAACTAATTGTTGTGACTTAATGTTATCGAGATCCCTGTGCCTACATTTGAAGTAATCATAAATTTGGATTCTTATTGTTTTCTTTTAACTCCCCTGATATGTCTTTTGTTTAATTTTTCCCAAATGTTGAATAACTTGTTCATTATTTTAATTAAAGTGTGAGCCTTGTAACTGCGTGATCCCCTCCTCTACCATTATTAAAGTGCAAAGTGAGCAAGTTAATTTTTAGTCGACCCTAATTATATCTATTTGTTTTTGGTTTATATTTTGATTTCTTTTATCTTATTTTATTATCTTTACCCCTTTTCTATGTTTTGGATCATTGTTCGTTTGGAATAATGTGTATCATTTTGGCTAAGGTTTGTGAGGTTCCCTTTTACCTTTCTGTCCTGAAACGTTTAACCTTCGGTAAGTTTCTCGGTCTCCCGTTTGGAATGTAGATTCCTTATAACTCTATCTTTTTCTCACTTACTTTGTATGAATTAAATTATCTCCGTCTCAAGAAAGGAATGGCGACCATAAATGTATGAAAAAGTCCAAATTATTCCAAAAATTATGATCACCGATTAAAAGAGCCTGAAACCCCCTATCGAATTTGTAGTAGACAAGGTTTTTTTATTACTATTAAATAAGTTACAAATAGCCAAAACAGGTGGTATATTATCAAAAAACAACTATAACTTATTTTCATAAATAAATACATAAGCGTTTTTTCGAAATAAAAAAAAGGAAAAATTCGGTCTTGAAGCTTCAATGTTCTACTTTAAAACGAGCGTATTGCAAAAAAACTACACTGCATGTGATCTTGGATCACGGGGTGCGTTATATATCCATTTTTCACACAAAAAACTGACGTGGTAAGCAACTTTTGACCCCGGATTCGTATTAGCCGCGAAAAAATCCTTCAAAACCACTATGTTAACTTCCATTTACAAAACACATGTATACCAGTATAAATATTCAAAAAACTTTTGGAGACAATTTGTAATTTTACATGAAAAATTGGCCTCAATTTCATTCCTGACGCTAGTGTAATTTCTAATTCTTTATTTTTATCATATTTACTTGCCTCTTTCTATTTTTACTCTATCTATGATGGAAAGGTAAAGAAAAACGTGCATCAGGCAATCATCATTCAAACGATGAATGGGCACATTATGGTCTGACGCGTAATATTGTATTACTTGCTCATCACCAGACTCATCAGAGTCCGATTTTTGTTTGATAATAGCAGCCAAATTTTTCTTATTCTCGATGCTGTCCGGTTGGTGCCAAGAGTCTGCTGGCATTACTCTCAAATCACGATTATGTAACTGAATTTCCTTTTTATACCCATCTTCTCTGGCTCTACAAAAAATGGTAAAAAGAGATTTCATATTCCAAAGGGTTATTGTCTGTATTTTTTTCGCAAACACATGGTGTTTATGGTCATCAAAGCCTATCGAAAAAAACAAACCTTTTTCTTTACCTTTCAGGTAGGGATGAAAAATTGATAGTAAATTCAAAAATGTTTGCGAAAAACGTTGTTAAAGATCAAAATTGGAAAATTGGGTTATTTATCCGTATTTTAAGGCCGAAAATTTTTTTTTGTCTGATGGTACATAACAATGAAGGGTCGGGGAACAAAGGGTCCTATCTCACAAATTTTTCGAAATTGACTTTTACACATTTTTGGACTCCTCAACCAAACACCGTTTCGAGGGTGTAAACTAAAAAAATTATACAGATTTTTTTTTATTTTTTAAAAATTCATCAAAGTCAATCAAGGTCCTAACCCAAGGAGTACATAGCGAACAAAAAAGCTTAATTATTATGTGGTACAATATAGCGTCACTAGGTTGTGTCAAAGGCTTTAGAGAAACTAATTGCGGTCGATATTATCGATTTTACATCATATGTTGCACGTGTTGATCGACAAGGAGAGCAAAGTAAGTAAACATTGTTTGACTTTTTGTTACTTATTTTTTTTGGTGACAGAATTTTCAAAAATTTCAAACAGGCGTTTGTTGAGTAAAGTCTCACGGTCATTTTGATATTTTATCTAGGTGAGAAATTGGTGGAGTATGCCGCGAAAGCAAGCCGAGCATCGCGAGATAAATTATTGACTTTCTAATGAGTAAATACTCTTGATTCGCCTGTTCATTATATTATTATATCGAGATTTACTAAAGATTTCGCAAGAGGACGAATTGTGTCATTCGGACGTAGAATGTCAGAACGAAAACGATGATTTGCCAGGTACCCATGAAACATTTGATACTTTAGGCGAAACAGAATTATCGGATGATAAAGAAAAAATTGAACGTAACAGGCTAGGGGAACTCGCACAGAAAGCACCTCGAACACCACAGTTTTTATAATTAAAAATTGAAATAAAAAAATAAGTAAAAAAAACATAAAAAAATTAACCTAAAAACAAATAAAAATTTAAAAACCATTGTGATAGGCTCTGGTGACTTATTATAAGCTAACTGTGGACAAAAGTGTTTCATTTTACGTAGATCATTTTTTTTTAACTTGTTTTTTTCTTTTTTGACTTCTGACTCCAGATTAGTAATCAGCGCCCTCGAAAACCCGTAGATACTACGTTTCAAGTAGATCCAATAATTTTTTGAAATATTCGTCTACCATATTGCATCCGCCATTTTGTTTAAAAAAATGCTGATTTCAGTTTCGGAGTCAGCGCTCTCGAAAACCCATAGATACTACGTTTCAAGTAGATTGAATAATTTTTTTTAATACTTGTCCGCCATATTGGATTCGCCATTTTGTTTTTTGAAATTCTGACTTCAGATTTGGAGTCAGCACCATCGAAAAGCTATAGATACCACGTTTCAAGAATGTCCAATAATTTTTTGAAATACTCGTCCGCCATATTGGATCTGCCATTTTGTTTTTTGAAATCCTGACTTCAGATTTGGAGTCAGCACCCTCGAAAACTTATGGATACCACGTTTCAAGAAGATATAATAATTTTTTGAAATACGCGCCCGCCATATTGAATCCGCCATTTTGTTTTTTGAAATTCTGATATCAGATTCGGAATCAGCATCCTCGAATACCATATATAAGTAACCTCGAAATTTGTTATTGTACATTTTCATGTGTTTTTCGACTTTTGTCCACGGAAACGGGTCGCCTGGCCCACTGTGAGATGGGACAAAAAATTTTGTAGAAAATTAAAATCATTTTTTTTTTTTTAGTTGAGAAACTCGAACTTGAACGACCCAACCATGATTAACTCGGCCATTTTGATTTTACCTTGCCTTTAGAACAGAATATCTCCAGAATCTTCAAACGTACTATGTATGTTTACAAACTGAGTATAATATATTAGGCACCTTGAAGAACTGATTGTTGTTGGTTCAATTTATTGAACCTTGTAAACATTATAAAATATCCAGTGATTTTATTGAAATCTTTTATTCTTTATCCAATGTATTATCAATATGATAATCTGCTGTATTTATGGGTGACATGTGGTGAGGAATGTGTTATATATTAGCTATTCATACGGAATGTGCGATATTTCGGGAGTGAGTTAGGGATTTTTTTGTATCTCAGATTCTTCGAGAACAATATTTAGGGAATGATTCGGGCTATTAGTACGGAATTTTTAGAAATTGCTGTACATTTCTGAGCTTGGTTAGTTTCGAACCGGAATTTGAGCCATTAAAGAAAAATCGATGGTTCGAGTGAGGGGAAGACCAAGAAAAGGCCTTCCAAAAGTTGAAATCCGCATTAACCTCCGCTCCCACGTTATCTAGACCGGATTTCAGTTTGCCGTTTTGTTTACAAACGGACGCAAGTAATACGGGTCTGGGGGCCGTTCTCACCCAAATCCAGGATAGCGTGGAACACGTCATAGCCTTTGCTAGTCGATTCATGCAAGGAGCCAAAAAAAACTACACCGTTACGGAGCAAGAATGCTTAGCGGTGGACTCTGAGGTGGTATGTGCTATTGGCGAGACCGATTATCTGTGGTATACTAGAAGAACCAAACTAGTCTAAGAAATGCCATATCAATTTCCGGATTGGAAATTAGAAGGCAATCGACTATACTGACATCGCCCTGATCACCGCACTGACCCATTACTGTGTGATTTGGAGGCCTGGAAACTAGTCTTACCTTTGGAGCTTCGCAATAGGGCTATTAGTGAGGCACATGATACCACAACTTCTGGACATTTAGGTGTTGATAAGACTTTTCAACGTCTCTCGTTGCTCTACTATTGGCCTGGAATGTTTAATGACGTTGCAAAATACGTCCGAGCATGTAAGATTTGCCAAAAGATGAAGGTGGACCAGGCAGGTCCGGTAGGTCTGATGAGTAAGCGGGTAATAGAACAACCTTGGTCGGTGGTAGCAGCGGACATGATGGGTCCGTTTCCACCCAGTCGCTCTGGTGATCAGAATGTCTTGGTCTTCCAAGACATGTTTACCAAGTGGATCGAGGTCCTACCACTAAGAAAAGCAAATGCCGTTAACGTCCAAAAGTCATTCGTGGAAACAGTCACATTTTTAGATGGGGAACCCCCGAGGTGCTGTCCACTGATAATGGCACCGAGTTTGTGAACAAGTTAATTTCAAAGGTTGCGGCGTAATTGGAAATTAGGCACTCGACTACCCCACCGTATCATGTGCAAGATAATCCGGTAGAGCGGGTAAATCGGGTGTTAAAAACGATGATATCATCCTTGGTAGAAGGCGATCATCGGAGTTGGGATAAACATCTCCCAGACTTCCGCTTCGCGTACAACACGGCCGTACATAGTTCCACTCCGGTGTCGCTAGCGCTCTTAAATTATGGTAGAGAGCCTAGACTGGCAAAGTCATTAAGAAGACTGGAGGAGGGAGCCCCCGATATTGTGCCGTTAGCTGTGAAGGATTGGGAATGTAGGATTAGGCGTTAATCTTAGAGACCTAGTCGCACAACACTTGGATATAGCGTCCGATCGTCAGGCGAAGTATTATAATCGCAGGAGACGAGATATTCGCTACCAAATAGGTGATGTTGTGTAGCGCAGAACTCATACTTCATCTTCAGCTATAGATTATGTCGCGAAAAAGTTATCCCCGAAATATGCCGGTCCGTTTAAGGTTATAAAACTAATATCGCCGGTAGTTTACGAAATCCAAGATGAGTCCGGGATAATCGAGAAAGCTCATATTAAAAATTTAAAACACTACGGGTCGATTGATCCGAACCTAGTTAACAAAATTCCTTTTTCGCAGAGTGAAGATGAGGAAGAAGATTCCAAAGTATCGCCTGGAGACGGTGCAGGAACTCCGAAGGCGTCGGGGCCACTAGTGTCGCCTGTACTTCAGGAGACCCCGCGCCGTCAACCAAGCCCCCTTGTTTCGCCACGAGCGCGAACCGATAGACCGGAGGGATCGGTTCCAATTATTCCCGACGGTGCCAGAACTGGAGGAAGAAACCGGGAAGATCCAGAAAATCTGAAACCAGAGGTTCAGCCGGTTCGGGAAGTTCTACCGGAACCGGTGGTTTATCAGGAACCGGAGGTTCCGCTGGAGCGGAAGGTGCGTCGCCGCCCGTGGCCCAGGAAGACCCCAGAAGCTCCAAAGAAGCCATACTGAGGGCTCCATCCCACCCGTAACCGAAAAGACGGAGGAGGAGGAAAAGGGGCCCCGCCGAATCAGGCGACTTGGAAGAAAATAGGGCGCCCTCCAAATCCTCCCCCACCTCAAAGCCGAAGGTGGAGATCGGAATCTCTAGGTGGGAAGTGGAGGACGGAGGCGGCACAGAGGGTCGTGATCAGGGAGGCCGAGTCATCGAGAAGAGGTCTCCATATTCTTTTCCCTTACGAGATTATGAAATGCCTTCTCCTCTTGCGAGCATGGATGCTCAAGTATCGGCCCTGCCTGGGCTGCCCCGGCCTCCTACTCGGACAATATCTATTGCGTTGAAGCGCCCCAGGATGTCGTCGCCTGTTGAGAATGGAAAGCCAGAGTGGCCGCCGTCTTTAGCGAGGTTCGACCTTCGGGTCTCGGTTCAGTTGGGGTTGCCCCAGGTCGCGAGTTTAGTGTCGGCTTCGCGGGCCGGAGGCCCCTCGAATGTGTCGACCAAACCAGGCTTGTTTCTGGACCCAGGTCCTTTGCCGGCTCCGATTCCAGCGAGTAATCCAATGTCGACCCAGGGGTGGACCCAGAATCAACAGCCAGAACTCTGCTCTCCTGCTGCCCATCGGATATATAGAAGGGATCTTTGCGCACCTTTGATGCCCCCACCGGATCATACCTGTTGGAATTGTCACCGGGTGGGGCACGACTTCGACCACTGTTTGTTCCAGAAAGGGATATTTTGTTTTTATTGTGGGAAAACCGGTGTTAGGATCAACCAGTGTGCGAGGTGTGCGTCTAGATGGAGACTAGGAGAGGGGAGCCCTCATTCCCGACAGAAACTGGGCACCCCTCCTCCTCAGCACCCCACCTCAGTGCCCTCTCCTAGGCCATTGGCGAACCGTCGCCAACAGACAGTATCCCTTTTTGGAAGCAAAGTTGGGCCTACATCGG
Source organism: Andricus coriarius (assembly GCA_932066315.1). Lineage (NCBI taxonomy): Eukaryota > Metazoa > Arthropoda > Insecta > Hymenoptera > Cynipidae > Andricus > Andricus coriarius. Next base: position 11,482 of record CAKNWT010307033.1, on the reverse strand, counting down.
GTGGTCAATCGGGAGACAGGGGAGGTTTGGATTCCGACCACCCTCTCATTCAGGCCTTGGCGAACGCCATTCTGAAGCGACTCCAGCCCAGGGATGATTGGGGACGGTTTTGTGCATCAGATTGCGTTTCTTAGTTTAAAGCTGTTTTTGTGTTGCCCTTCAGGCCTTAAGTAGTCATAAGCCATTTTCGGGTAAATTTATTGTAGCTTTTAGGGCTATAGTTAGTTTTAAGCGTTTTTTGTGTTGCCCTTCAGGCCATAATCATAATTGGTTTCTTTATTTATTATTTTTTTTTAGGATTTCTTTTATTCATTTTTTCACCTGTTGTATACATAACCTGAAATTTTTTGTTAAGTTTTGAATTGCTTTTTTCATCGCTTGTAGCAATATTTTATTAAATTATACTTAGGTAAATTAAAATTTATAATTTTGAGAGAATTCACATTTTTCGATATTTATTGTAGGGAAGTAATAACGGGCAAAGAAAAAACAATGAGAAAGAAACACGTGCTGGAGATTGTCCGATCAGAGTTGAAACTTTATCGTATAACAATTGTAAGTATATTTATACAGTATTTCTATCAATAACATATTACACCAAATTCTTTTAAATATTTTGAAAACTTTTGAAATATTTAAAAAAAATTTTTAATCTGATGCATGCGCCCTTGTGAACTATTTTGAATCCTTGTGAAATCTTTGAATTTCTTGAAATATTTGAAACCATGGTAAAATCTTTTAAAAGCTTTAAAATCTTGGTGAAATCTTCTGAAATCGTTTAAGATATTTGAAATATTTCTGAAATGTTTGTGAAGTCCTTTGAAGCCGTTTGAAGTCTTTGAAATATTTTCAAATTTTTTAAATCATTGTGAAATATTTTGAAATCGTTTCATATCTTTGAAATATTTTGAAATCTAGAAATCTGTTGTACACTCAAAAGTGGAGGGCTCAACCCCTCAAAAATTATAATCCAGAAACTGAATTAACATCCACATTTTCAACTAATAATTTTTATAATTTGTAAGTTGAATATCGCAATAAATGTACGCTTTATTCTTTACCACATTTTGAATATGAAAATACTACAAGAATATAAGGAATACGAAAAGATTTAAATTACCTTTCGAATTTTAATAAAATAAATGTTTTATAAAAAAAAAAAAAATTCAAGGTTCTCTTGAAAAATTCAAAGAGATTTCCAGGTTTTCAAGGTTAAAAAAGTCCGTTAATTTTATCCTAAATAAAAAGAGAAAAATGCATGCGCAACTAAGCATGTAGATCAAGAACTGACAGATGCAAATGGCGAAGAAGAGGCAAAAAAACATCTGCACTATATCACACGGCGATTGAGTTCTGACACTCTTGAAGATTTAAAAAATGCTGTATCCAGTAGAAGTTTAAAGATATCTAATCGTTCTAATGAGGGACTTTTTCAGTACTGGCTGGACACAAAGCGTCTTTCAGGCGCAACAGCAAATAATTAGCTTAAATATAAAATATTAATTAAAATTAAAATGTTCACACTATTCATTGCGTATACAAAATTGTAATTTATATTATAATAAATAAATATTTAATCAAATTATACTTTATAAATGATTGAAAGTAGTGTCACCTGCTTACAATTGTAATTTAATAGTTATTCATGTTTACTTCAGGAGAGGATTTTACTGCAAATTGTATGACTACAAATATGGAGGATTCTCGACAGGATACAACTGAAATCATGAATAGGGCTAGAACTTCATGACGGTTATTTGTATATTTATTCGATTACTCGTGGACCCGAGTACCCGAGATAATGGGTATTACTCGGGTACCCGGGTACTAAACAAATACTCGGGTACCCAGATAATCGGGTAATACCCGGGTGTCCGGGTACCCGACGAATTTTTTGGTTTTTAAAGATTTCTCCATAGTGGCTTAGTGATGAATTTGAGTTTTGGTACAAAAATATTTCGCTGCAATATATGACACTTTATGAAAAAATAATCCCATATCCAACTTGACTGTTGAGGCGAAATGCTGACGAATTGAATGAAGGGTTATCAGGCATTTGTGATTATGTCACCTTTTGTTTCTTTGTATTCCTGATACCCGAAACTTTCCCGGGTATCCGATATTTAGGTTATTTCCCTGAAGGATTAAATATCAGCAATCTAGTCATACTTGTAAAGCCTGAAGAAGTTGAAAGCAGCATAATACTAGAGACAGAAACTTTGCAAAAAGCCGCAGATCACATTCAGTCTGCACAGCTTAGCGAATTGGAGTCTTTTAATATTATTAATCAATTCTCTGAAGGTGTGTTAACTATTATTATATCAAATATTTCATAATACTAAATATATTTTAAATATTGCAGATAATAACAATTTAAGTGCATTGCAAAGGAATGATACAGTCGAAGAGAAAAATAAAGAGGAAGTTCCAAAGCTCTGTGGTCTGATAAAGGCTGCTGTATAGCCTTTTGCTGTTTTTAGTACCACGCTGGAAGCACCAGTTCCCGTTAGATCACTGAAGTTAAGCAGTGTTGGTCGCGGTTAGTACTTGGATGGGTGACCGTCTGATACTACTGCATTGCTGTTGGCGGTCGTGGGTGTGGTGAGCCCACACTTGTAGTTATTTACTACAAGAAACTATCCACCTAAAAAACACTACCCGAATCGGGTCTTGGCGGGAATTTTAAATTAAAATGAAAAATGCAATTTGTGATTTTCTTTTTTCAATTGTTTATTGACATGTCCGAATAATTGAAGAATGCAACAGCATCACTGCAATGTAAATGAAAAATAAATATCTCCTTGGAATAATAAACTTAGGCTCGTAATAGGAAAAGTTTGGAAAGTGATAAAAGCATGCTGCTGTGAACTCGCTGATAATAATCGATAATAATTTTGCAATTCAAAAAATATTATTTATTGAATTATTTACATATCTTGTTGTGTAATCTAATACTACTCGCATTCCCAGAATCTAAAATGCCCTCAGATAGGCACACTCAGAAACCTCACAAAAATTTGCTATTACTATAGTGATAGCAAAATTTTCTTTCTATAGAAAGAAAATTATTACTTGAATATCTTGCAAGAGAAATGTATATTTCTCATTGAAAATAACAAAATATGCAAACCTTTGCGAACATTTTAAAATTATCGTCCTTATTCGCAAAGATTTATTATTCTTAGATATCGATACAGTGCACTCGGAGAGATTCATTTCATTTATTTAATTCATTTCATTCACTTCATTCACTTCATTCATTTCATTCATTTCATTCATTTCATTCATTTCATTCCATTCATTTCATTCATTTCATTCATTTCATTCATTTCATTCATTTCA
>CAKNWT010307028.1:0-10338 GCA_932066315.1 Andricus coriarius | reverse complement strand
AATGGGTCCTCGAAACGCACCTCAATTCTGAGACTACCATGTTTTACAAGATTCCAGTGAGAGTAACAATTTTCTGAGAGATCAGGTGTAAGATCAAAGGCGAACAGACAGTTTCCTGCAGGATAATTTTCTCTGTCAATATTATTGCCTTCATTTAGAAAATGGATACCAGTACCGCTAAATTCTACATACAACTTCGACATACAACTTCTTATTCCCAAATGATGGCTGTAGTGGTTTAGATGGTATTTGAGTTCCATCAACATAAAGCGAGGGATGATTAATTTTATAATTTTGAAAATTGAAAGGATTTTTGTTTTCACTTCCATTGAATGCAGCATTGTCCACAAATCAAATTATTATTGTCTTTGGCATTTGACCGAAATTAACATTATCAAGCGTTTCAGCATGAACGCCCGAGTGCAGAGTCAAAGCTTTTACCTCGACACGTGTAATAGGGTATTTGGCAGTGCTATGAGATAGAACTTTTGCATGAGCTAGTAGAATACCTGGACTAATTTTTGCTCGTCGTACAATCAGTGAGGCCTCTTCAATATTTATACTACAGCCATTGGTGCCACCAATGAGATAGAATAAATCGTCGGAGCGTACTAGACGAAGTCTCAATTCTACACCATTAATAAGAAATTTGTCTTGGTTGAAAACGTCACAGTGCAGATGTCCAATAAGATCAATAGATTTACCGGCACTTAAATATTTTTGGCAGGATTTTAATCCCTCATTATTATCGAAATCATCCATTTTTCCAGATGTGTCATTATACCAAAGAGAGGTAGTCAGATGACTATTTTTAGCAGCAGGACCATTATTAAGCAGCGTTTCAATGTATGCCCGATAAGCATAATAATTACTGGGTGGCGATACTACTTTTTGATTGAAATATACATCCACTTGATTGAATAAGAAATGCAGTAGAGTGTTTACAGGACCAACCTTATCCAACTGTGTGGCATTTGCAACAACCCTAGGGGGTGTTAATAATTTCACCCTAAGACTTAGCATAGTGTGAGCCAAATCAATGTATTCATCACCATGACCGGGAACGATAAACTCTATAGGCGAGTCGTCGGTGAGGGATGAAACAGGTTTATAGTGTACCCATTGAGAGCTTTCTATCGAGGTTTGTGTAGGAGGTATCAAAAATAGGTCTAACTCTGACTTTAGGCACTCGCAAGAATGAAAATGCAGAAAAGACATTTAAAAAAATATTACATTTTTTCGGATACGTATTTTATACACTATTGATTTCCAAATATATCATCGATAGGATATTTCAGATTTTTACGCTTCACGCACTTTTTTGTAGTCTTTGTTTTGTTTTTATTCTTTGCAGCTTTCTTTCTTTTCACCGTACCACGTTTCTTTATTTTTTTGGAGGTTTTGTTTCTTCTATTATTAATAGGATTTCAACTCACGACCTTATGTGCACCACGATTAGGAATCGACTGAACCAGTCGCTTCTTCCGAATGTTCTTATAACCAGAACCGTTCATAATATTCTCCATTTTATCAATTGCACGTCGTTTCAAATTCTGACCAGATTCTCCAAAACGATTCTTAAATGAGTTTTTAAGTGGAATATTAGCATCCAAATCATTTATAACAATCATTCCAGACCTAGGAGCTTCTTTTCCGACTACACGAGCTCCTCTAGTCAAGAAAGGGAGAACACGCCGAAATAGACCACCGAGAAAGCTTCCAATACCATGACCTTTTTGATATGGTGCACCAATATAAATCTGGGGAATTCCTCGCCTACTATCCCCACCTACTTGTGAGGCGTATTATTCATCGTATTGACTCATCTTTTTTTCTTTTCCATCTCTTTCTAGTCAATACGTTTAAAGTGACGTGCAGCTGTCAGCGTGCCAAACTCAAATGGTATTGACAAACCAACGTGGTCTCTTATATTAATTTCAATTGAAGAGAATCCCGTGAGGAGAACTGGTATGTAGTTAGGTGATGAAAAATTACTGATTGGCGGTGTGCCAGAGGAGTAATCTCTTGTATCTACAGAAACGGTGCGTAAAAGTGGTGCTTTCACATCACCAGTAACGCGAGGTTCAAAAATATTACAGTAAACAAATAACTTATCCGGAAGACCACTAGCTAGACTAGGTGGATGTCTAGCAGTATACTCATTATTCTCAATTGGAAGTAGATTATCTGGTGCAAAACCTAGAATACGTGATAATTTATCACCTAGTACCAAAAAATGTTGATCATTCGTCAGACATGATTTTCCACACTATTTTTGTATGCGTACGTAGCTGCTTTTGAATTTGTCATGTTTAAACTTAATATGTTGATTCAATTCTGGAAGTCTGTTCAGGTTGTTTAAAAGAGAGTCAATATCGGTATAAAGACCAGGTTCAAAGAAATTGACAAGAGGTTTTTTCCGCATAAGAGGCTTTTCTTCATCTTCCAGCTTTTCATTAACGACAATAAGTTCTATTAAATCTTCTAACTTTTCTCTCATATTTTCATCATTTTTTTTAGCTTCTGCAACAGGCACTTTAGATTTGTGAAGAAGGTCAATACCATTCTCAATGGTTTTTCTATTTTTAATATTACCATCAAATTGTAAGATTGTATATCCGTCAGCCCCAGCATTCATAAGGGTAATACGATTTTCAAATGAATCATCATTTCTTACGTGAAGAAATGTACGAGGAAGTTGTATTTCTCTGAGCGTTACTGCCAACTGTCCTTGCAACCGAATCTCATGTTGCAGTTGTGTTATAAAATTGGAAGTGGTATTCCCGGGAAAATATTTCATACTACTATTGCTTGGTAAAATGAGGTAAAATTGATCAGCATTCATTTTTACAATGTTTTTAAATTTAAAGCTCGAATCCACGAATTAAATTTGTCAGGATAACCTATCCACTTGAAAAGAAATTGTTTTTTGTTTCCCTTGCCTTTAGTCTATAATATTTTTTCAATCCTTAATTCCTCCCCAGCTATATCTTTATTTTTTACACCGGTCAATTCTTGCTCGTAAAAAAGTCCATCAATTTCTTCTCCTGCTAAATCTTTCAACTCATAAACAAAAGGTGATTGTATTCGATTTAGAACTCGCTTTACTACAAATATTTCTTCACTCCAGCTTGACTCGTAACCTTACTCATAGACGCCCTTCTCGCGACTGATTCTAACTTGGTCATCCACATTGTACTTAGGCTTTTTTGTAGACCTCTTTTCCTTACTGAATCGCGATTGAATATTTTCCCATGCTTTGGAAGCATTGTATACAGTAACTTCAGCCGGTTCCAATTTGATACTGTTGTGCCTGGCATTATTGTAAGCATCTACAATTTGTTGCAAGATATCAATATATCGTCGATTATTTTGATGAGTAAAGTAACGCGACATGCGTTCTTTAAGAGTTCGATTAAAGCGTTCTACTTCGGCTGCTTTAACATTAGGGTCCCGTGTTACTCGAGATTTTATTCCATTATCTGACACAAATTTTTGGAAAGTAGCACCTAACAACTCTTTCTTTTTTTCCGTGTGTAGGCAGATAGGTGCACGATTGTTACCTCTCTGAAGAATACGCTCGAAACTATGTTTTACTTCTAAAGCAGATTTATTTCGAAGGGGCTCAACCCAGGCAAATTTACTCAAAACATCAATTACTACTAGTAGAAAAGAATATTTATTATTGTAGGTTGACAAGCTTTGTAGGTCAACTAAGTCAGCCTCCCAGACATTATCAATAGAGCTGACATTATAATGTAATCTTTTATATTTTCTGCGAATAGGTCTATGTTTCGTAAATGTGTCCTGCGACTTTAACCACTCGGGCACTTTAGCACTAGAAACTTTTCCTCGCACGGCACGAACTATTTTTTCAGCACAACTGTAGGAGGCCGGATGACTTGGGTTGTAGTATTTTCCTTCTAACAGTTTCATATTAAAATAAAAGACTGCGACTTCGTTATTAATCCTGATCCACGCTGACTGTGTCCTTGATCTTTTCTAATTCTCCTACGACTCCTAGCACGAGTTCTTGTATTTGAAGTTTCTCAAAGTTTATGTGAATTGCCAGCCTCGTCTGTACTTTCATCGTCTGTTATAAGGGGGTGAAATGTAGAGTTTCTTCTATTACTGATGTCTCGTTCCAGCTGTTTGTCTGTTCGAACTATCCAGTATTCTTTATTTTTCACGAGTTCTCGTGGTATACCAAGCTCTCGAAGGATATGAGCGAACTGATCTCTACCAGACGGAACGAATCTTTTTCTATTTCTTAATGCATCGTTAACGAGATCTGTAATATTTGAATCTTCAATACGATGTCCATCAATAAAAACTAATCCATTTTTATCCCATCTTATTCTGATGGCAATATTCGGTCTTCTTAAATGATTGAGTAATAAAATACTATTTGCCTGAAAAGTTTTATGCACTGATGCTGTAATGGTTTCTACACGTAAAAATTCTCCATTGGATGATTGATTACCTGTGACTTCATTTTGGTATTTATTCTTAGTAGGAGGATTTCTTTCATCATCAACAAAGAAGATGAATTTTTGTAACACCTGACTATATATTTTCCACTTTTCATGCTCATCTAATGGAGAAGGTGAAAATAAGATACGACTCATTTCGGTATGAAGTCTACTAAGATTATTATCAGGTGTTTGCGTAGTTAATCCAGGGATTGAGAGTATAACTTGTGCACCACTAGTGCTTACAGTTGGTTGTTTTAAAGTTTGCATTTGGTGTTGCATTTTATCCACCTGGTCACTTGGGATAAGTACCATTTTTCTAGCATACTCCATATTCGCTGATGAAATGGCTTTTTATTTAGTATGAGCCACTAAACAAGTTAGATATTAAGCCACCAATGATTGGTGCAAGTAAAAGAGGTAACAATCCGCCTTTTTGTACGATGAAGTTTTTTTCCTTTTCCCATGTCCCATGGGTTTGAGCTAATTTGCGAAGTAGTTTTTTATGTTTTTTCAACTTCAATCTATGGTGCTTCCTAAGTGGTACGTCGCTGATCTAGGTTAAGGTGACAAAGAGCATGCAAAACCATAGGATTTTTCTTCCCGATTGACTTGCCACATTCGACATCATTACAAACGTGCAACTGGTACTTGTCCCGCACTACTGCCTCTTTTTATAGCTTTGACAGGAACATAAACGTAATGATAAGGGTCATTTGGAAATATACTAGTCCGAAATCGACAATTTTCTGGGGTAGATTGTTTCAAATCAAGAAGTAAATAACCATGTGGTTGAGAAGTAGCATCTTGATAGGCTTCTTGTAAAAATCGTGGATTTTCAGGGCAAAATTGCCGAGCTAGATGCTGAATTTGGGGACGATCTCGCGGATTTTTAAGGGCAACAATGTAGTTTGCATTTGGAGAAATCTCTCTTTGACCAGGACCCTGATGAAAAAGATTTTGAGAAATAAAGATGGCACTGAGATTTTTATGATGACTACCCTTGGTAAATAGATCTACAATTGTATTATTTGAAGATTCCCTCATCAAATCATCGATAATTAAAAGTTTAGCTCTAGGGTCATTGGAATAGTCAGAAGATTTTGGTAAGCCTTCACGAAATTCTATGGTTTTTCCATACTCCTTGTATGCTGTCTGCCACCCGGAATAGTAAAAAATGATACGCTCAATATGTGCATCGCACACACTATCTAGATCACGCAGAAACTTTTTTACAAAAAATGTTTTACCACAACCTCTGCGTCCACATACCAACGATGGAAACGGATGCTTCCAGCATGCGTCCATAATTGACAATGATTCAAATTAAATCAGTTATTATTATTTATATAATATTTTGATTCTGTGAGCAGGAATTTTCGATTGGATGCTTTTGTTAATTTCTAGAAATTGATGAATCTGATACGGTCCGCGTGGTCAGGGATTTTGAGCTGATTCCCCTGACCGCTCTCCATCACGTCAATGAACAAGCTTTATTTTTTTGACGTGACCCTTACAACACGCCCTGAGACTAGCTTACAAGGGCGCGCGACCATCGCCGCGCCGCGTAGGACCATTGCCGCAAAACCCTAGTTTTTAGCTATACTCTGGCAACCTGAGTCAGGTTAGAAAAATGAAGTATAGAATGATATAATTCCAAGTGACTTTTCCCCGTTTTTGATAACATAATAATAGGAAATGATTTTTCATACAATTTGGGATAATAAATAAAAGTTGTAGACAATTTTCTTTTTGTTTTCAAAGTAAATTTCATTTTATTTAATTCTCGTTTAAAAATATTTTTATAATTGTAAAATAAACGATTAATAGATTTTAATTCATTTTAAAATTTTTGTTTATTTCACTCCTCAAATGAGTCTACACTTATATCAGATAATTCGACTGTGTAGGGCTGAGCCCCTTCACCAAACCAGACGTGAAAATCAGTCAATAGCGATAAATCAGGGTGATGATCCTGTCCGCATTGATCGAAAAATGTGATCTGGTCATCCACCCCAAGTAGACCAATTTGTTCAACTGAAAACAAAAAAAGTAAAAGTTCTCACTATTAGCAAGCAGAAGAATATATATTTCAAAATAAAAGTCATACGAAATAAACATACAATAATTTTTTTTAAAGATGCAAACTCAGTTGGGTGTGAGTGTGTGTAGGAATGAGAGAGAGTGATTTTTCAAATTTTTATAGTTCGATTTGTATGGTCGAAAAAAATAAATCATGTATCTTATGTAATGTAGCTAAATGGTAGAGAGTCATATCCTTCAAGTATTCGTCTTTTAGTGTATACCGGGCGACATATTTTTTCCTCCTGTTTCGTAATCACCTGATGATAAAGTATTCTGCGGATGCTACTAAAATTTAATTTAATTGGTTGTGTCTTTTTAATAACGAGATCACAGATTGAGTCAAAGTTTATCATTTCAGAGTTTTTATAGTTTAAATTGATACCTTTCACTTTGCAAACAGTGTGATTCTTACGATCAGATGATCGCACCTTACATGCATAAAATTTGGGACCACCTGAGACCAATTTTTCTATAAAACTACCGGAACCATAGACTTCAAGTTCATCTGTTAAATCACCTAATAGGCAACCTGTATCTGGATAATACGCATTTGGCTCATTAGTTCTGACAAAAATAACTGAATCCGTGCCAAAATAAAGGACACAACGATCTAGTTGCTTCAAGTAAGTGAATAACTTCAAGCGTGCCTGAGCTGTCGTGTAAGCTGCTATAACCACATTAGTAATAGACGATGGCGTCACAGCTTTACTTTCGTACAACCATGAGGCATAAATACTATTATCGTCTACAGGAAAGTCACTGTTGTTCAAAATTAGAGGTGATTGTATGACCCTCTTGAATTGCTACTTTTACTTCGTCGGAAACCCATGTTCCTTCTATTTCTCTCTCACTTGTACTATTCACATGCAGGCAATCTTGTTATAGTTGAAATTTACAACAAGTATTACACAGAGGAAACATGAGTGTACCGTGCATACGGACAGGTAAAACAGGTAAATATTTGTCAGTAGGAGACAATACCCTGCATTTGACTAATCCCTCAACATTGGTTAAATCAAAGTTTACACCGGTTAAACTTTTGCAGTCATCACCAATATAAACTTTGGGATGACCTATGGGAAATTTGCCATATTTAGAAATAAATGGATAAAGTGAACAAACATCAAGATATAAAATTTGTACCTTACCCTTAGCCTCATAATACGAAAATGTATTACCTGTTCGACCCCCATAGAATGCATCTCGATGATTTAATGCCTCAGTCATCAAAAGTGGGTGGTCTCTTAAAAAATCACGTAAATTATCATTTTGAACTTTTTCCATATCAAAGGAGCACTCCCACTTTTCGATTACCTCATACCCCAATGAGCGACGTCGATCAGTTTGAGCTTTTGTTCGTTCAAAGTGATCATTTAGTGATTCTGAATTTTCAACCAAGTGTGATTTTTTATTCCGATTCAATTTAAAGCAATCAGGACACCCATGCCAGTAGCAACCATGGAATTGTTAAACTACTTTCCTATGGCCTTCTTTATCTTCATAATAGCCATCGACTAAAGAACTATCCGGCAATCTAAATTCTCGTGTCCTACCTGCATGAGTACTTTCAATGTCCAATTCGCGTTCTAAGGCTAATAACCATTCGATGGCTTTTCTCGATTGTTTATCAGCCCGCCTGTAACCACCGTTCGGTATAACACCTATTTTATCAGCTTTCAGATCATTTTTGCTAAATACTTTTGAGCAAGCGGATGCAATCGTTATACTCTCAATAAATGGATCGACATTGGCTACTTTGAGAAATAATGATCTGAAAGCCAAACATGCCCTACGAAGAATATCCACATTATTTATACAATATGATCTCAATTCTTCTTTGAAATTAAAATTGTATTCTGACCTGACACGTTTTTCGTACCACTTGAAAAATGACTCCCGAGCCTCACAAGACATTGTATCCGGTGAAAAATATTTTGCATCCGGAATTTTGCCAATGTATTCCTGATTGTCAGGAGTATTAAATAAATGGGGAAATATACCCTTTTTCGCCTCTTCTAACCCAAAAGCTTTAGGCAATTGGCTTAATGGCATGTGAAGGTAATTCAAATTGTGAATAAAACGGGTTTGATTTACCTTCATCAAAAGAATACTTGTCCCATTTAAAATTATCTCGGTTGGATTTCTCAACCCTTTCTCTTTAATCAGATGGCTTAAAATAAATTGTGCATCAAACCCTTTAGAATTATGAGCTATACAAACGGTTTCCGTGAAATGGCTCATTTTTCGCGTGGCAAATTTTGTCAATTCAGAAACCGTATCCTTATCAAAAATATACTGCCTAATGCCACACCATTTGCAACGTACATTTGGATCAGGATCATCCATACACGCATCATATACCTGTTGTGCAACACACAAATTAGGTACGTGAATTTTCGTGGATTCCTGACCAACGACAGATTCACTCAGTTGAGTTTCAAAGTCGTAAAAAATGTACGCTACTTTTTTATCATGATGTGGATTCCCAATTGGTGTTATGTAGCACAAATGATTGTCTGGAAAAACTTTTTTGCACGCAACACAATTTGAGAATCCACATTTATGATCTTCAACATCTAAATGATTAATTAATTTCGAACAGCAACCACAAATTTTTCAAACTGAGCAAATACTTTTTCCTTTGCTGTATGATTTAGGATATAAATGATTCCTCATACATGAGGCCCCATAAAAGGACCTAAGGCATGATTCGCATTTAATCTCCTTTCTGACATCCCCAAAGAGAATATTACTTTTTTGGTTACATGGTGGCAAAGTGTGACAGGCGTTACATTTTTCAGAGCACAAATGACTTTCTGAATTTTTAAAAGCCCTGTTACATGGCGCACAAAAGTTTCTACTACCTCCCGCACCTATCAAAGATAAAATTTGAGAAAAATGGCATTTGGGGGCACCCTCATACAGCAAATAAATATTTTGTTTAATTATTTCCCCTTTACTCAAAATTGCTGAACTGCCGTCATAAAAAGCTTTTGCCTTTCCTTATCCAAAGCTATCAAAATGGTACACTATTATTGCTATCTGAGCTTTTGCTAATAATTATTGATATTTAATTAATTCTGGAATACCACATCCATTTTCTGGTATAATAACACCGGCGTCTAGCTTTAGCCTATTAGAGGCAGTGCGCTGATGTACTCCACCTCTCTCGTTCTTTCGACGCCAGTCATTTTTTAATTTCGTCGTTAGGCTTGGCAGCCATCAATTTCCCTTTAGAAATTGCTGCTACAATGGCCTGTGGTAGACATGTATTTTTTTTTTTACTAACTATTGTTAAAACTGATCGCTTAAAAATGTCGGATTGCAATTTAACACGACCTTAACCGGCTGGTACCTGAACACGGGTCATTTCAAAAGGAAAAGTATAGTCGATTTCAAAACCTGTGGCACTTTGGACAACTTTTGCAACAAGGTCCCACAGGTCTTCAAAAGACAAGTCTTTTAATCGAATGAAGGCTTTCCACGCTACCCCTTTACCGAATCCATCGGACCAAAACACTAATCCAACTACATTGGTTGGATCGCACCAATCAACTAAATATTCGAATAATTCGCGAAATTCCGATTCGAGCCATTCCACGGGGTTATTCTCGCCAGGTTGAGAAATTTTTAATTTTAATTTCAACCCATATAAACCGAATTTCTGAATGTATTCCGAACTTTTACTTGTTTTACAAAGAAATTGCGAATCTTTCATTCTCTCATTCCTACCTTGCGCATCGTCCAGGTTGTTAGTTGCCGGTACGTCTGGGGTTCTGGA
>CAKNWT010307023.1:0-11050 GCA_932066315.1 Andricus coriarius | reverse complement strand
TCGCTTTTTCAAGGTGTGGGACACGATACTTTTTCTATAATTTGTGTAAAAAGTGCTAGTTTTTGTTCACCTGTATTTTGTGTAAAAAGAGGGCGATTTTTAGTCGATTGACGCAACACGAACAATGGCAATTATCAAAACCATTGCAATAATATGGCCGTAGCAATAAGCTGGTAAGAATGTTTGGTTAGAATGCCAATAATCAAATTTCCGATTATCCGCGAAAAACCAAGCACGGTATGTTCGGAGAAACTGACGGTGTTTTTTTGCTTTCGCCAAGCAATTTCGTCCATATCCATAGAAGCGGTTAGACCATTGACAATCAACAACTTTTTGGAAATTGATTTTTAGGTTAGGAACGAGAGTCGGAAAATACAATGAAGTTGCCCGCACACGAGCTCACCCGAGGCAGCACGAACACACACGGAGTAACACGAAGTAGTTTGCACTTCATTTACTTTTTTCACTCTGCCTGACTTTTGTCACTGCATTCATTTACTTTTCTCACTGCGTCCGTCCACTTTTTTCACTGTTGCCCGGAAAGGTCGGCACTGCGCATGCGTCACGTCATCGACCAATAATCGGTCACTTTTTACACCAAAAACAGGTGGAAAAACTGGCACTTTTTCGCAAATTATAGAAAAAGATTTTTTTTCCTTTTAATGAATTAATTAAAAACCGCAAGAAATTATTATATAAATTTTGTGTCGGCCCAATATTGTCCCAAATTTGTCAAAGGTTGATCCAAATACCGAAATAATGACTATGGACCCAGCATATCTGCCTAACATTGGTCTAACATACGCAACCAAGGTTGGATGAACTATTGGGCCAATTCTGGGCCAAAGTTGCCCGTAGTTCACTCAATGTTGGGAGCGTCTCGTATTGGGCCAATAAATGGCAAATAGAGTCAGTCCATAGCTATCGATTCGAAAGTAAACACGAGAAGAGAAAGATGCGGCAACAATGGGAGTGACTGACATTCAGATAAACACGAAACTAAAGATAGGGATTCAAGCGAGGAGAAATATCAGAGCCATAGGAATAATGGAAAAGAAGAGACTGATGGAAGTGATTTAGATGCAGATGAAAACCAAATGAAAGATACAAGGATGAGAAAGATGAGAGCAATGTGAGGGAAGAAAGAGATGAGAGGGATAGGAATGCTGGCAAGTAAGAGATTGATCGGAGTGATTTAGATTCAGATGAAAATCAAAATAAAGTCAATGATTTGATCGAGGAGAAAGATGAGAGCCTTCGAAGATGAGTCTGAGTTGCCTTCAAGATCTTCTTAAGGTTTCCGGTAAAAACTGGATAAGTCTGATCTGGGTTCCCGGCCAGGAGGATATTGAAGTTACTTAGAAAGAAGATGCACTGGATAAGATGGAAGCTTCACAGCCGCTGATTGGCCTGGAAACCTACTGTGGTATCTCCTACACATCGGCGAAAGGAGCCCTTGGTAAATGACTCTCGAAGGAGCATGCGAAATATTGTAAGGGAATCAAAGAATGGTTCATTCAAAGAATTTAATGTTTGGTACACGTACTAAGAGGACTAATGAACTTTTTAACACGAAAAGGAGGCAGATTGATGTCGTAGTGGGGATGCTGACTGGACACTGCAAACTAAAAAAACACTTGACCAATGTGAGGATTGGAGAAAAACCTCGTTATCGAAAGTGTGATTTTCGGGAAGAGGCAGCTCATCATATACTTTGTGAATGTGATGCACTAGCGTGCCTCAGAAACGAGTACTTGGAGGATTATTTCCTTGAACCAGAAGACTTTCATGACATCGAATGCAAATCAGTGTATGTCTTTATGGTGAAGACTGACCTTATGAGAGATAGTTAAATTTTAGGGTATAGTACAATAGGTTGTATCGCAATGCGATGGGCAGTTATTGCCCAATTTTGGCTACATATGTATAGCTAGATATGTCGGTCGAAAATTAGCACAATGGTGCGAATTTCCTTTCACCCCAATAATAAGCCAACATTGCCAAATTTCAGCCGAGACACCGAATCGATAACTATGGACTGCTTCTGTTTTCCAACCACTGACCCAATATGAGATGTTCCCAAGATTAAATCAACTGCGGGAAAGTTTGGCCTAGAGTTGGCCCAATAGCCGGTCCAACTTGGGCTGCGTATGTTGGACCAATGTTCGGCAAATAAATTCGGTTCATAGTTATTATTTCGGTATTTCGATTAACCTTTGGTAAAGTTGGATCAACATCGGACTGACACAAGATTACTATAAATACAACAAACGGCCAAAATCTGGGTACAAATATATAGGTAGAAATGTCGGTCGAAAAATTTGTAGTATGGTGCGAGTTTCTTATCGGCCAAATGATGATCCAAAGTTGCCAAGGATAAGCCGAGATACAGATTCGATAACTATAGACTGACTCTATTTTCCAACCATCGGCCCAATAGACGCTCCCAAGATTAAGACAACTGCAGGCAACTTTAGCCCAGAGTTGGCCCAATGGTCTGTCCTAACTTGGTAGCGTATGTTAGGACAATAGTCCACAAACAAAGACGTCCCGTACTCGTAGTTATCACTTCGGTATCTCGAACGACCTTTGACAAAGTTAGCCTGACATTGGGCTACTGAAAATTCGCACCCAGAGTAAAATCGTTGCCTGAAGACGAAAGGACTAATTCTAGCAATATAATTGACTCAATTCATCACAACATTGACTGAAAAAATTTCGTAAGGCATTGGGTAATTTCTTATGGTGGTACAATGAGACCTGGACACAGCCTATACTTCAGCCATACTATGGGCAAACTATAGCGAACTCTGGGCAAAAACTTACTCAGACTTGTGCCATGGTATTCATGTTTTGTCTAATGGTGACCATTTCTACAGTTTTTATACGTATTATTATGTTAATTCATTTAATAATTGATACACGATAAGCATCTGAATGTGCCTCTGTGTACCTTGTAGCATGTTTCCTGACATCTTCTGTTTTTCTGAAATAATTTTCTAAATGTATTAAGTATGCTTTCGATTCGTCTTTAAAATCTAGCAAGGTACATAATCTTGGCTAATTAAGTATTGGATCCTGCAATGGTTGCAGGATCGGCGATGGTGGTCTAACAATGTTATTATTAGGTTCTACAGATATTCGCGGTACAACTGGCGATTCGTAATATATTTCTGGTTCAACACGTAACATATTTTGAACATTTTTATTCAAGTGTATACGATTGCGAGTCAGAATTCTGCTATTACTTATTAATACTTGATAAGATCTATGCTTTTTGTTTACATCTGCAATTTGAGCTAATATTAAAAATCCATTTTATTTCTCTATTTTACTCTTTTCCCTTTTTCTAACTCTGAATGATCTCTGGCTTCTTTAACTTGATAGAGTTTTTTCTGATCTTGTCATTTTAACAATGTTTCTCGCAAATCTACTAGTGGTTCTGTTACAAAAAATCGGGTAATACGCCAGTTACATTTCTCCACATCAAGGTTTTATTCAGTGATTGAATTTTGATAGTCATTGGCGTGTTAAGCAATTTTAATAACGCTAGCTAAGGATCTTGCTTATCTTTAGCCGCTTATTTAAGGTGCATTTTATGATCTGAGCATATCGCCGAATCATCACATTGCTCTATTTTCTTATCTTAGAATTTTTCGTACACAAAATCAAACTAAATCTATTATTAAAGAACTCTACGGGGAGAGTTTTCTCACTAAAACTAATACTTTTAGTAAGCTCAGGTCCTCTCAAGCTAAGCTACTAAAATCTTTAGCTTTCTTAAAACGGTGTAGGGACAATAATATCGTCTCAAAATTTTTACAGATGAAAACCAATTTGAAGACATCTAAATCCAAATCAATTCTACATCAAACAAGTTTGCTTCTCTTGAAAGAAAGAATACAACATACCAAATTTGTCCTGCACACTGCCTCCAAGAAACTATTAAAACTTCACCTTTTCCTATCAAACACACTCAGATTTGACATTTGGTCTACATTGGACTGCATATCATTGGACCAATCCCAACGGATGAAAGATCTTTCTACTCAAAAGAAATAAAATAAAATTTGACAAATTACTTCCAGTAAGACATGCACCATCAACTAACACAGTAAGAAACATCTCTAACCATCCTCTCAGCAATTAAATGATTTCAGCCTTATCTAAAGGACATAATTTTATAGTAGCTCCCTCCAAAATCCCGAAAGAAGAAATCATCAGTAATTTGGAATCCACAATATATACCCTTTCATCTGAAAAAGCGAATGACATACGTCGTAGGACAGCCAACATCTTACGCCAAGCCCAGCTTCCTTCCTCAAACTTAACAAAACAAGAAAAACAGCAATTAAAGAACTCAACCAGAATAAAGACATCATAATATTACCCGCAGACAAAGGCAACACAACAGTAATAATGAATAAGGAAGACTATAACAACAAAATCATGGACCTTCTAACTGACGATACATATGAAAAACATAAAAAAGACCCTACAAAAACAATAGTCAGCAAAACAAAAACCCTTCTAAAAGACTCTAAACTTGACATGCAAACAATATCTAAATTAATACCTACATTCCACTCAGACCGATCGTCAGCGCTATAAACTCACCAACTTACAAATTAGTACGCTTTCTCGCCAAGGAACTGAATCCTTTCACAGGAAACGCTATCACGCACATCCAAAACTCTTTTGACTTCATCAGAAAGATACAACAGATCCACATTCAACCCCAGGACATCTTAGTGAGTTTCAACGTACAATCACTCTTTACGAAAGTACCAATCTCTGATACAATCGATATTATTAAATCCTTTGCCAACTTTACCTCCGACTTCATACCTTTAATAGAACACTGTCTCAATAATACCTTCTTCTCTTTCAATAACCAATTCTACGGACAAACTTCAGGAGCAGCAATGGGATCTAACTAAAATCTTTAAGAAATCCAAGCTCAAACCGGAATTTTTGTGCCGTTACGTTGACGACACTTTTGTCATCTGGAGACATGGACTAGATGACTCACTCAAAAAAAAAAAAAAAAACAAGTCAAGACAACCCACTAAAGAAAGAGAGAAAGAAAAAAATACCATAATCCTACCCTACATTCAAGGTATCACATAACAAATAGCAAGCATTCTCAACAAACACAACATCCAAACCATATTTAAACCACCTGCAAAAATAGGACAACTTTTAAACAATCCTAAAGATAAAAAGGCACCTCTCAGTGATCCGGGAGTATATAAAATCCCTTGTTCTTGTGGCAAAGTCTATATTGGAGAAACCGGGAGGGCGGTGAGCCAGCGTGTAAAGGAACATGAGAGTAAATTCAAGCTAAAACATGTCACGCAATCAGCACTAGCTGAGCATCATATTGAAACAGGACATAGCATTTTATTTGACAAAACAACCGTCATCGCAAAAACGTACAATATTTTTCCAAGAAAACTTAGAGAAGCAATCGAAATCTTAAAACACCCTAATAATATTAATAGGGAAAATAGGTATAATACCAATCCGATTTGGCTTTCCGTCCTCCCGGGTTTTTTTTTTAAAGACTTGATTGGCCAATCAAGTTCGAGCAGTCCCTACCATGGGGCGCTCTGGCCAATCACAGGCATCATAGAGAATATATGTAAGAACAACATAAACTGAAACTTCAGTTTCAGGTCAGCCCTGAAGAAGTGAACTACAATGTTCACGAAACGTCGGCAAGATTCGTAGTTTTGCACAGGATTGAAACCCGAAAAAGCTTTAAATTTTTTATTTAAATTTATCTTCTGAGAAAAAATTGTTGATGAAAATTTTTCCAAAACCACAACCACGTTATGGGCTTCAATAAAAAATACAGCTTGATACTGAAAATATCGATAGTATTATACTTTTTCAAATTAAGATTGAGAAGAAATCCATTTTATCATGAATAATTTTTGCAGAACAAGCAAAAATTGATTCACAATCAAAAAATGAACTTCCTAAAAAACCTCACTTTTCGGCTCATTAGAGACAAGAATAGCACAACGAAAAAAGAGGGAATCTAAATTTTTGAAACAAAATTTTTGATGCAAATTTTTCCAAAATCACAGAAACGGTATAGGCATCAATAAAAACTACTACTTTGATACTGTAAAAATTTCCATAGTAAATTTTTGAAAATTTTTTTTTCCAAAACCACAAAAACAAAGTATTCTTCAATCTTGAACTGATTCAATTCAGTTCAATCTTCTATCAATAAAAACTACTACTTGGTACCGCAAAGATATCGACAGTAAATTTTGGTAAAAAAATGTTGGATGAAAATTTTTCCAAAACCAGAAAAACGTTATAGGCTTCAATAAAAGCTGCTGTTTTCATACCGCAAAAATATCGACAGTAAGTTTTTGAGAAATTTTTTTTCTAAACCCACAAAAACATTATAGGCTTCAACAAAAACTACTGCTTGATATCGCAAAAATATCGACTGTAAATTTTTGAGAACAAAATTTTTCTAAAACGTTAAAAACATTATAGGCTTCAATAAAAACTACTGCTTGGTAACACAAAAATATCGACAGTAAATTTTTGTGAACAAATTTTCGATGAAAATTTTTTCAACACCACAAAAACGTTATAGACTTCAATAAAAACTCCTCCTTTGATACCGCAAACATATCGATCGCAAATTTAAAAAAAAACTGTTGAATCGAACATAAATTTTTGAGGAAAAATTTATGATGAAAACTATTCGAATACCACAAAAACGTTATAGGCTTCAATAAAAAGTACTACATTGATACTGAAAAATATCGATAGTAAATTTTGGAAAAAAAAATTTTTGATGAAGATTTTTCAAAAACCGCAAAAACGTTATAGGCTTCAATAAAAACTACTACTTTGATATCGCAAAAATATCGACAGTAATTTTTGAGAAAAAATGTTTGATGCAAATTTTTCCAAACCCACAAAAACGTTATTAGCTTCCATAAAAATGCTGCTTTTATACCGCAAAAATATCCATAGTAAATTTTTGAGTACATATTTTTGCTGAAAATTTTACCACGACAACGTTATAGGCTTAAAAAAAACTACAGCTTTGATACCGCAAAAATATCGAAAGTAAATCTTTGCGTTAATATTTTTGCTGCAAATGTTTCCAAAAACACAAAAACGTTATAGGCTTCAATAAAACTACTGCTTTAATACAGCAAAAATATCAATACAACATTTTTTCCTCAGAAAATTTACTCTCGAAATTTTTAATAATATTGTTGTTATTGAACCCTATAGCGATTTTGTAATTTTTGACACCAAATTTTTCCTCAGAAAATTTTTCCGCAGAAAATTTACTCTCGAAATTTTTTAATGATATTGTTGTTATTGAAGCCTATAGCGTTTTTATGATTTTTAAATAAAAATTTTTTCTCAGAAAATTTTCACTCGGTACGTTTACTAAAGACATTTTTAATCATATTGTAGTTATTGAAGCCTATTGCGATTTTGTGATTTTTGACAACTTTTTCCACAGAAAATTTTTCCGCGGAAAATATACTCTCGACATTTGTAATATTGTTGTTATTGAAGCCTAGAGCGTTTTTGTGATTTTTGACAAAAAATTTGTGCTCTGACAATTTACTATCGAAATTTTTAATGATATTGTTAATATTGTGTAGCCGTTTTTGTGATTTTTGACAACAATTTTTTTTCAAAAATCACAAAAACTTGAATTCTCTATAAAAAAAAGACGAATTTTCAATCAAATAGATGAATTTTCAACTATACCAAATAGTTATTTTTAACCAAATTTTGTATATAGCATAAATAAACAATTGCTATAACAAAGTGGGTGGAGAAAAAATGATCAAATAATTGAAAAGTCAGAGCTTTTCATTGAAAATCTTCCTCCTTCCCTAGCAGTTAAACTAAAATTTGTTGAGATTTTGCCGACAACTGTAGAAATAAAAAAAATTATTGTTTATAACAATTTGTTAATAAAAATATTTAAAAAGTTGTTTGATCTAAAAATTAGGTTTCGTTGAAGAATAACTGTCTCACAGGCGATTTACGAAGCGATTTTTTCACATAATTTTTTTTTCACAAATTTTAAAAAACAAATCTGCCCTCCCCCCCTACTCTGTCATTTTTTCATTTTTATTTTCATTAAAAATATTATTAAATACTTGCAGCTTTCCTCATTAAGAAAAATTATATCGGAATTTTTTAAATAACAATGACAATTCATTGAAGTACATGCTTCCCCGAAAACACGCTACTCATGAATTTTTTGCCTATCTCTTAACCCAAAGGAACAATCCAAGCTAGCGTGTTAAAAAATTATATCAATTTTCAATTTGTATTTCATGAGAACTTTCAACCTAACGTTTCATGCGAAAAAAATTGCTTGACATATGTTTTTACCAACAGAAATCGTAACTTGAACAAACTTTTTTTTTATTGGTTCGTACCAAATTTTTAAAAATGATTGGATTTTTTTGCATGAAAGCTTATATATTTTCTTGAGAAAACAATCTTTTTCTAGAGAAATTAAGTGTTCATTCAATAAATAATTTTTGTATGTTTCAATTTTTTTAATGAAAAATAGTTGAATACAATAAGTCAAATATATTCATTTATTCAGAAAATAATTTTAAAAAATCTAAACTCACAGAAAGTCAACTTGTGTAACAGAATCGCACAAAAAGCCTCAAGAAGAAGTACGTTTCCAAAAATAAGTAAAAAACCCCACCTCGACCCCCCCCCCGGGGGCAGGGGGGGGGGGTAACTTTGTAATTTCACATGAGAACCCCAATTTTTTATCATATATTCAGATTCTGTCAGATTCTCCTTCATGAAATTCGTATTTTTTTCATAGGATGCGTATTATTTTAAGATATTTCGATGTCTCAAGTTAAAAAAAACACCCTGTATATCAATGAAAAAAAAAAGAAAAAAACAGGAAAGAGGCAACCAAATCGACCTCGTTCTCCTTTCTTTATTTGTTCCGTCCTTTTTATACGATAAGAAATATTTCAGCTCAGAAGAACGATTTGGCCTCTTAAATTAATCTCACGAATATGTGAAATTATTTAGAAAGATAGCGATCAGTATATATACTCTAATCCAACATCAGAATATTCAGTTGCTATCAATATTTATTTCTATAGTTAGAGAAAATGAAGTTCACCACTACCTTATTCATAACCTTGGCTGCTTTCTGTGCTTTCTTTGGTGAGCATAAAAGTACATCATATCTCATAATATTTATTATTTTACACTCAGAAAGATGAATTATACCGTTCATGATCTGGGATATTCTTTATTTTATTTTTAAACTTCGGCTCTAGCGGACCTCGTGAACGAAACTGCTGCGCAAATGCGTGCCATATGGCGCTTCGTCAGGCTTGAATTTTAGCCCACGTATTACAAATGACATGTTTCCTCCTACAAGGAAGAATTGTTCGATGTAATATTTTAACCACATAATCTCAATGGTGTAATACACGAAAAAAGACTCTTCTTTTTTAAAAAAGGGTTTTTTTTTTTTTTTTTTAATTCATCGAAAATGTGCTTCACTTATGCGCCTGGAAACGAGCAATCCGCCACCGGGAAAGTATCCACAATGAACCGGAAACATACGCTCCCAATTTGAAGAGCACAGCTGGCTGCTGGAGCGTGACATTTTTCGACGATATTTGACCCCCGGGGGGTCGGTCGTAACTCAGTCGACCTTCCTATTGTTGAGCGTTACGCGTTCAATTTCTGTTGGGAGTTTTGGTGATTTTGCATTTTATTTAAGATTACCTTCAATATTGATCATATTTTCCCATTTTCCTAATCGTTTTTTTTTATTTTTTTTTAAATTATATAATTATATTTCATAATGCAATATTTAAGATAATAATGAAATAGATCAAAATTAAAGTTTTTTTTTTTATTTTAAATTAAAATTGAAAATTATTCTACCTTTTTCGTTGAAAGTTTTTTAAAAATTCGTATTTTTTGGTAGAAAATTAATATTCTTGCTTGCAATTTAATCTTTTTTGGTTAAAAATGCAACTATGTGGTTAAAAATTAATCTTTGTTATTTAATAAATCAACTATTTTGTTAAAAATGCGTCTATTTGGCTGACTTACACTATTTTTTATTTCAGATTAACATCTTTTTTGTTTGAGACATGAAATATTACATGTTTCGTTGAGAAGTCATCAGCTCTTTGGGTTCAAAATTAAACTACAGTTTCAACTGTTATGCTTTTTATACTTTTCTACATACTTCATACTTTTAAATAACTATAATAAGTTGAAAGTTGAAAATGCATTTTCTTGTAGAAAATTAATCTTTTGAGTTGAAAATTCATCTCTGTAGGTTCACATGCAACTATTAATTTTAAAATGTAAATATTTTGACCATTTGAGTAAAAGTTCATCTTTGTAGCTTGAGAATTGAACTAAATAGTTGGAAATGAAATTTTTTTCGTTGAAGTTTAATATTTTTGTTTAAAAATTGGACCATTTGCTTGAAAATGTGTCTTTGCAAAAAAAATTCAATTATTTAGTTAAAAATACCACTTTTTTGTTGAAAATTTGTTTATTTTTCTGGATATTTCAACTATTTGGTTGTAAATACAACTGTTTGTTTGAAACTTAATTTTTTTGTAGAAAATTGAAACATTTGCTTGACAATTATTTTTTTTTTTTTTCGAAGTATCAACTGCTTTCTAAAAGGGTACACTTTTTAGGTAGGAGGTGCAATATATTTTGACTTGCATCTTAAAAATTGAAAGCGGTTCATATTGAATTCAATATGGCTTTGAATTCAATATGAATTCATATTCTACGGGTTTTCGGGGTCGCTGATTACGAATCTGAAGTCAAAACTATTAAATTTTCATTTCGTTGATGGCGGAACCAATATGGCGGATCTCCTTTCTAGCTTAAATACCTTTTACCATACAATTCATGTCAAACTTGTTACTCGGGGGTTTTTGGGGTCGCTGATTACGAATCTGAAGTCTAAAGTATTAAATTTTCATTTCCAAGATGGCGGAACCAATATGGCGGATCT
>CAKNWT010306981.1:0-23093 GCA_932066315.1 Andricus coriarius | reverse complement strand
CAGGACGGTGTCATTTCCACCTTAGCATACCGTGACCGCATTTTATGTCAAGAAGTTCCGAGCGATAGGTGCAGAGCGTGTCATGCACACGCTGAGTACCTGGAACACATACTATCAAGGTGTCCCACCCACGCAGGAACGACGTACATCTACAGACATAATGCGGCCCTAGGAGTCCTTTATTACCATCTTTGTCGCTCTTACGGTGTTGGCCGCGACCCTACCCTGCCGAACGCTCCAAGGGAGATAGAGTCATTGTCCAAAACGAGAAGTGCCAAATTTTCTGGAACTACGATTTTCGGACAGCAGTCTCCGTTGCACACTGGAGGCCTGACATTGTTCTCCAAGATTTCGGGAAACGAGCTATATTCGTTATCGAATTCTCGGCCCCGTAAGAATACAACATCACTGCCAAGGAGAAAGAAAAGGAGGAGAGGTATCAAGACCTTAAAAGGGAGCTGCGAAGACTGTACCCAAAATATTCGGTACAAGTAATTGTCCTTGTGATAAGTGCTCTCGGAGGTGCGAAACTATCACTAGTTTGTAACCTTAAAGCCATACCCGCGTGCCAAAAATATGCCAAGGCACTTGCGAAATGGATGCAGAAAGCTCTCATCCTTGGGTCGCTTCGTGTCCTCAAAACACACGAGGGTTTCGCTGGTCTGTCTTTGTGATTCCATCGTGTCCTGTGACCACCTATCTCGCGGTTGTGAGACGTGGCCATGAATGTGATTTACCGCGGTCCTACTGGGAACCGGTGTCATTTTTTTAGATGACAGTTGCTCCCAGTGAGACCCTGCGGTGGTTGTTAAACCTTATTTTTTAATTATATATATATTCTACTATATATATATATATATAGCACCTGATACCTCAGTTGAAGACTTTAAATTATTTTTTGGCGCTTTGTCTAGTTTGTACGCCGCGTGGAATAATAAACTATTAATCGTGGTGCACTTTAATATTCCTAATTGGAAATATTTTGTTAACTTGGGTAGCTCTGGTAGAAAACCTGCTTTGCTCATCGCCTTCCAGCATGTCCACCAGCTTACGTACAATTATTATATAAACAAGTCCAATGACAGGTACCCCGATCTCGTGTTATTAATATTTCCATGTGAGTTGTCTTCCTGTAATATCCCAATCCTTCCGGTGGACAGGTACCGCCCTCCCTTGGTTTTATGTTTTGAATCACACCGGCCTCTAGTATCAAAAAAAAATATATACCTATTAGCTCAAACTCTGAACGATACAAGCTTAATAATCGTGAGCTGAGGTTTCTTGTTTAGCCGCTTCTGATCGGTCGGCCTTATACTTAGCAAAAAATGTTAACGAGGCCCTTGATATTTTGTATGACTTAATATATGAAATCCTAGATAGGGAAGTTGGTACTTATCTCCGAATTCTTATAAAAATCAATATCCACCCCGGTACACGAAACAACATATTCTTGATGTACAAGCTACAGAAAAATATAGATTGAAATATAATAGTGCTCAAAATGTTCACTATCTCAACGCCTTTAGGGAGTTAAGAACCCAGAAAAAGAGTAAAGCCCGTGTATTATTTGAATCTTATCAATCCAACATAGAAAATAATATTATTAAAACACCTTCCTCTTTTTGGACCCACATAAATGGACTGAAAAAACCTCTAGAATGCCGGGTATTATGATGTATAACGACAAAGAGCTTACCTGTCCTCTTGATATTGTAGACGCATTCGCGTGCTTATTGAATAGTGTGTATAAGCCGTCTACTTCTCCTATTTTCGGCTTTCGTTCAGAATCACGAATTCTTCTTAGCGACGCCACTCAAACCTCTAAACAAGAGCCACTGATAAACTTGTGCAAACTTCCAAATAAGCTCACCGCTGGTAACAACCTAACCCCCAGTTATGTCCTTACGAACTGGGCGAATATCCTTTTTCTTTTACATTTCTTTTACATTTCATCACCAACTTAGCAATGAAGACAAATACGTTTCCTAATCAATGGAAAAAGACTTACATTTACCCAGTTTTCGAAAAATGGGATAAATCAATGGCTGTTAACATTTATATGCATATATACGGACATGTCGAAAGCCTTTGACTGTATAAATCATAGTCTCACAATAGATAAAGTAAGAAATATTGGCGTGCCTGACAAACTTCTCAACCTTCTAACTTCTCTTATCTAATTGATCGTGAGAACATTGTACAATACAACGGCTACTCTTCAGTTTTTTACTCCAACATCAGGTGTACCATAGGGCTCTAATCTAAGCCCTTTATTATTTATAATTTATGCCAATGATGTTGAACCAATTTTGAGCGTTTATATTCTATTTCATGCAGATGATGCTAAATTGTTTTTTCCAATCGATGATATCCAGGACTGTTTGAAACTAAAGGAAAATATTAAAAAATTTTGTTAAATGGTGTGCCGAAAATGCACTGGATAATAATGTTACAAAATGTAAGATAATTTCATATTCGCGCAAAGTTATCAAGATCAATTTTCAATATGAAATATAAAGGGGTGCATTCTGGAAAAGGTCAACTTTATACAGGACCTCGGCTTGAATATGGATAATGCGTTGCGTTCTAACATTCACATTGATTACTTACTTAGAGAAGCCAATATGGCAGTAGGATTTCTGACAAGAACCTGCCGTTCATTAAAAAACCCGACTTCATTGAGTTTTCTCTACTTTGCGCTGGTCAGGTCAAAACTAAAATATGGATCAGTGATCTGGTATCCTTCAGCGGAATACCTGATCGAATCAGTCGATATAGGTGAAAAGAAATTTTTAAAATTTCTGAAGTGGAAAGCAAACGGGCAATTTCTACCTCCCGGTGCTGATTACATTGAACTCTGTGACAGGTTATAAACGTGGACTTTAAAAGACCGTAAAACTGTTCACTCCATTTTATTTCCTTTAATACTACTGAATGGTTATATTGACTGTCCCTATTTACTAGCTGAGATTCCGTGGGTTGCTTCTCCATGAAATACCCGCTCTGAGGTACCTTTTTGTCTTGACTCTACAAAAAAGAAACCTACTCGACTAATAAATCCGCCTATAAATAGAATGTGTGGTATTGTAAACAAAAATAGCGGAAATTATACAGCTGCTATTGATATGGTCCATATGTCATGATTGAACTGTTGATTCAAGTTTACATCTAGATATATAATCTTCGAATATAAACATTGTACTATAATTGTGCTGCGTATACTTCATGTGAAAAAATTATGAAATAACTAAATAAAACAATTATTTAAAAAATTAAAACAACCTTGTTAATATTATTGCGGAAAACTCTCCAATTTTGAGGATGCTATTTCAGATGCGAAATTAATTCAGTAATTCCAACATTTATAAAAGAGTCCCATAAATGATTATTAAAAACATCTATATGCGAATTTTAAACTCTTAAACTATTTCTAAAAAATAATCGCAACTTTTTAATCAACACATCTAACAAAGGTTACATTTCGGTATATGTACCGATAGACCAGTATATAGAGATAACAAGAATCAACTGCGCAAGACATAGACACGCGGGCAATGAAACATCCAACCAAAACACAGTAGGACATCATGGCAGTAGCATAACAGACCAACCCGTTACATTTTAATGCCTCAAACATAAAAATTTCTCGCGACACAAAAAACACCGAATTTTTTAACTGCGTCCCTGACAAGGAATTTATGTATTATATAAAGCCAAATATATTCCAACCACAATTATTTTAGAAACTGTTTTGTATCCAAAAATTTTTCTGTATTGATTCTACTTGAAATTTATGAAATGTCTACATTTAAAACTGTAAAGAGTACGAAAATTCATTTCTGGTTCTTAAAAAAGTTTTTTTTTCTGTTTGTAGGTATGGCTGTTCAAACTTTGTTCATTTTTATGTAATACATTTTTTTAAGGTCTGCTTAAGATTTTTTACGTTTTTGGGTGATTAATGCATCTTGATGGTGGTTTTGACCGCCTATATAATGCAACGTTATTCTATTTCTTCAAAACCGATTACGTACGTAATTTGTACATATGGAATTTGATAAATTAAATCAAAGACTTAATAACGCAGACCTGCGAAAAAGTGTCTTTAGTTTTTGAGTAAGATGGAGTTGAAGCCCCTGGAATACGTGTTTTGGGCTATTTCTCTGAAATGTTGCACAACAACCTGACGTAATAGAATCTTTACAAAAAGTCTTAAATTAGAGCTTATACTTTGTACTTTGAAGGTATTATAACAGTTAGTAATATTACAATTATTTGTAAGTACTGCTACTGTTTGCTTCGAGTACAACATGTGTCCGCATGTTTTCATTATCGTGTAATTCGTGGGTGCGCAGAGTACTCAAAAGAAACACTGACAGTAGACATAATTTTTACATTGATAACTTTTATAACTGTAAAGCACAGGACATATGCCTTAATTTAAAAACCTTTTGAAGGTTTCAGAACCTTCTAAAAAAAAAAAAAAACTGATGTACTAGGCGAATTATGGAGGTAGATTTGGATACAGTGCAAAAAATGACGTAGGAAGTCACTCTTACATCTCAGTGGGAAAATCTTGCAAGTCTGTATAATTAAACTTTCTCGTGGTTTGTTTTTGCCTTATGAGTGCGGTTCAAGAAAACTGCTCTGTATCCAAATTTTTGTTAGTATTTTCCTAGTTGAAATTTATGGAATATCTGCATTAAAAACTGCAAAGAGCACGCAAATAAACTTCTTTCAGCCTAAAAATCGTTTTTTTTTTTTTTAAATTCTAATGGAAGTTTTTTAAAGTTTCTACATTTTTTAGGGACTGTTTCTGATTTTTCAGGAAAATTTTTTTTATCATTTCAGTATCTACGATTTTTTTACATGTGAGGATGAGTTAGCCCCCATGGGAACGTACTTGACGTTTTCCAACGTATTAAAGGAAAAAACACAGTTTTTGCACCAATTCGAAAATTTTTGGTGCTATCTCCATTAATGAACGAACCTTTTTTCATTTTAGCCACCCTATTCCATAATTTCCGAGACTCAATGAACGAGAATTACCGCTAAGCTACTGCCGTCGGTCTACCATATTTATTAATCACTAATAATATTCAAAGTGTAATCATCATTTATTTTTGTTTAAACAGAGGCCAATTCGAGAGGACTGGGGAAATGGCGTTGAAGCACTTTCTGAAGCTCTTAATTTAGAAAGTCAAGTTACGAAGAGCATTCAAGAGATTATTCGTATCTGCGAAACTCCGAAAACCAGTAGTTTCAACGATTATCATGTAAGTGTAAACACATGTTGCAGTATTTAAAAATTAAATCTTATTTACGAATATAGATATAATTGACGAATGTACTGTCAATGCACATATCTGCTAAAAATGGCTGGAAAATGAAATAATCTTCGCATTTTCTTCGAATGTAAGGGATTTCAGACAAATTTAAAGATGCCATACGGGATTTCAAATGATTTCTGGGGACTTCACAGGATTTAATAGTTTTGACAACTTCAAAAGACCATAAGAAACAATTTTCAATGATTTTCATAGGATTTTAGAACATTTCAAGGGATTTTTCGGGCATTTTAAAGGATTTTGATGATTTCAATGAATTTCTAAAAAAAATTCTTAACATTGAAGAATTGCAGAAAATATTAAAGATTTCAATATACTATAACCGATTTCAAATGATTTCATAGAATTTCAAAGGATTTACTAGATTTTTACAATTTCAAAAGATTGAAGAAAAAAATTTCAACGATTTTTGTAGGATTTTAGAATATTTTAAGGTATTTTTAAGGAATTTTGGAGGATTTTGACGATTTTAATGAATTTTTGAAAATTTGTTCTTAATATTAAGGAAGTGCAGGAAATATTTAATATTTCAAGATACTAAACGATATTTCAAATGACTTTTGGGGATTTCACAGGATTTAATAGTTTTTTACAATTTCAAAGGACTTAAAAAATTTTCAATCATTTTTGTAGGAATTCAGAAATTTTCACGCGATTTTATAGGAATTTTAAAGGATTCTGGCAGTTTCAATTTTTTAACATTAAGGAATTCCGGAAAAAAGAACTATCGGTGGCGTGCCCAAAGGCGGGCCGGAGATGGCCAGAAGAAACTTTGAATAAATGTACCTATGCTTCCTCTCCATTGACTGAAGTCGGGTGGGACTGACGTTATAACTGGACTTTTTTACATGATTTTCACACGCAAAATACATTTACCGCATTGAGTTTTCTTAAATGGGTGTATACATTAAACAATGAACAATACCAAAAATAGATTAACTTTGGAATGTATTGAAACTTTGGTTGAAGAAAGGCATGCTTCTGGTAAAGGTAACATTTCAGCCGACGAATCGAGATTGGGCTTTTGGATTATTAGAGGATGAAATTATTCTAAGAAAAGACAATTACGAGAAGCAATGCACGAAAGGAAGCTAGATATCTTATGTGTGCCCGAAGCATAGAAGAAGAGATTTGACAAAGGAATAAAAAAGAGTGAGTTAAAGCATGGACCACACAGTGGTCACAGTGTGATTATCCGATGCTGCCGAATTTCTCGGCGGGGAATCTTGGTGCAGATCCCGGCTGGATCTACAGCCAGAATGCCCGACTATAGAATTCTACACAGGATCCTGGCCAGATCTTTTAGCTTATCCCCAAAGAATGGCGGCTCTCAGTCCTTCCCTTCTGATAATCGGTTTTAGCGTATTTGAATATTCGCGCATTCCGCTACCTCGTCGCTGTTAGTATTAAGTTACGCGACTCGTGGCGTGACGAATGGGCCCCGGGACGAGGTCCAGTCCCGCGGTCAATTCGTCAGTTGATCTACGACCGGTGCCCAGCGAGCATCTCGCTCCGGTTCGCGGAAGGCCTCACCGCTTAGTGCCTTCTTTCATTCGTGGTTTCAAAAATCACTCCCTTTATAAGTGTATTCTTCGGGATAGACTTTATCTTCCGTTAGTAAGTAACCGTGAATCTTTAATTATGTGATCAAAGACCCTCCCCTTCCCTTTTGCTTTCTACGGGGAAATTTCACGTTATGTGACAAATAATAAAATCCCATCTCACTCGCGATCCTCACGTAGGCTCGGAGAACGAAAATTAAACCAAATTTAATTAATCCTCGCACTCACGATCCTCGCTGTAGGATCGGAGTTTAAATGAATTTTATTCTAACTTCAGACTTCCCTCTCACGATCCTCTCTGAAGGATCGGAGAAAGAAATTCAATCTAACTAAGGAATATAAACCCACTCGCGATCCTCACGTAGGATCGGAGAACAACAATTAGACCAAATTTAATTAATCCCTCACTCACGATCCTCGCTGTAGGATCGGATTTTAAGTGAATGTTTATCTTCACTTCAGGCTTCCCTCTCACGATCCTTTTCGAAGGATCGGAGAAAGGACTTCAATCTAATCAAGGAGTATGAACCCACCCGCGATCCTTTCGTAGGATCGGAGAACAACAGTTAAACTCAAGTTAACCTAATCCCTTCTCATGATCCTCATCGTAGGATCGGAGAACGACTGATTTTAATTTATCCTGATCCCTTCCCACGATCCTCACCGTAGAAGCGGTGAATGATTGAATTTAAATAAACCTAAACCCACTAAAGATCCTCACCGTAGGAGCGGACGGTCGAACTCGCTCCCAGAACCTCTGGAGATCCTAGACTATACCCTATATTTGATTTGTGTCTACATGGACTATCTCTCGATACTCGCGTATGATCGGAGAACTAACGTGGCAGTAAGAGCCCCTCTGGACCCTGCCCCTTACGGCCCTCTATTTCACCAGGGAATTTCCTTTTCCTTGGTTGTATCTGATTCAGTTAGGTAATTTAGTTTTATCTATTATACCAAAGAATATGTGTCATTCCACAAGAAAAGTTATCACGTAGGTCATAAATTGATCGTAGTTTAGGATATATTCACGTTTTTTGTGAACAAAGATCTAAATCATCGATTTTAGGGTTTTTATGGGAAATCATACTTAAATCTATGATCTGTCTATTTAAATTATACACATGTCCCGGAAGTTATTGACAGTGGGAAATTTCCATGTTTTAACTGAAAATTTAATACGTGCCCTTATGGCACTCAGATGCGTTTTCTTGAAAAGTTGGTTTTCCAAATTCTTCAAAAGTTCCCCCAGGACTCGTTTTTTAACCTAGGGGGTTCGTTTTGAGGTGAAAATGTCAAGAATATATTAAACATCTCTTATTATTAACATCTCTCTAACATTAACTACTCTTTAATCATTTATTTACATCAATGGAAATATAAACTAAAATTCTGTACGATTATGTAATTACTTCTTTCAACTTGTTAAAAAATTTGTCACTTTTAACATATAAGCGAAACTATGAAAAAATTACAGATGATATTGTTGCGGATGAAAGACTGAGAGTGGTAGTAAGAGATATAAGGGTTATGAGAGGTTCTGAATGTGGAATGGATCATTACCTTTTAGCCTCAAAAATTAACTTTGGTCAATGATGGAGAAGAAAGAGAACCTAAAAGATGAAGCAGATGCGAATCAAGATAGTGAATTTACAGAAACCAGAAAAAGGAATAGAACTTACAGATAAATAAACGCCTTGATAGGACAACTTAGGAGACGCTAATACGCAATAAAGATATAAAGAGCGCATGTACAATGCCCCAGGAAAGCATTGTTAGCAGTGTAACTGAAGTGTGTGGTACTGCGGTTGTAGGAAGAATGACGGGGAATGCTTGGTGGAATGATGAAATCCGGGTAGCCGTTGACGTAAAGAAACAAGCGTGTTTAAGAAAGAGAATTAGACTAGAAAATGATTATAGGGTCAGGAACAGAAATGTGATAATACTAGTTAAACAAAGAAAGGATACGCTAGTATAGTATATGATGCGGCAGAAGTAAAATGCGGTCATAGGAACCATTGAATGAAATTATTGGGAGATGAAGCTGTGGAGCAGCACAACTGCGGTATAGAATACGTTATTTCGAAAACCCGGTTGAAATAATTACTGTCTCTAAGTTAGGGATATCATTAAGAACTAAAAGAATGGTAATGCCGCTGGTATAGATGGCATTCCTATTGAAATGCTTAAATACGGTGGCAAATATATACCTCACAGGCTGTGCGAGTTGATAAATTTTTGTAACGAGAAGGGGGCAGTTCCAGATGACTGGAAATAGGCATTTATCGTCCCAATATGCAAAAGAAAGGGATATAAAAGCAACTGCAATAATTACAGAGGTATCAGCTTACCAAGTTCTTCGCATGAAGTTGTTCCGCAAAGATGGTTTTGTTTTTTTGAAGTGAAACTTCTTTTGGGATGTCTGTGAATTTTCGTTCGGATGGGAGTGAATTAAAAAAAAACGTACGACCGGATGACTGCACGCACGGCCGAGCAGGGTATCTTCCCCTTCACTCTCTTTTTCCATGATGATGCAATATAATTTATTACTATACCTGATAACAAATTTTTATATATTATCATACTACATGCCAGTGAATCTTACAATATGATACAATGTTATACAGTAGGTGCCATACAATAGCATTATAAAACATTATAAAATCATATGATACAATATCATACGATATAAAACACTATCATAAAAAATGATACAATATGGAACAGCATCATACAATATGGTACAACATCATACAATATGATACAATACCATACAATGTGGTACAATATCATATAATATGATGGAATATGATGCAGTATCACATAATATGATGCAATATGACACAACATGGCACAATATGTTACAGTATGATACAATATCATACGATAGGATACAATATGATGCAATATGATTCAATATCGTATAACATGATGGAATATGATACAAGGCGATACAATATGGTACAACATGATACAGTATGATGCACTGTCATGCTATGATACAAAATGACACATTATTATACAATATGATGCAATACGATGCAATACGATACAACACGATACAATATGATACAATATGATACGGTATGATACAATATGATAAACTATAACATTATATGATACAATATGATGTAATTTTGTCACGTCCCGAGCAAAGGCGATGTTAGTTTGGTAAAAAGTGAGGAAGATAGAGATTAGTGTTGCTGATTAGGTCAGGCTAGTAAGACCTGACCAATTATTTATTTGTTGGTTCGTAGTCACTAACAATCCTATGGGGATTGCGTCAATAAAGTGTTTGAAATAGAGGAGATATAGTTAAGATAACAGATGATTTATTAAGAAGACAAAGAAAAGATAAACAGTTACATGAATTAAAACTTACAATTACCTTTCCAATCCTGAAAGGGCAAGAGAGGTGGACTTGTCGATTGTATCTCCGATACGTCATAGAGCAGCGATGTAACTCTGCAGGATGTTTGTATGAGTTTTGTCTTAAGTGACTCAATTAGTGCAGTGAAATGGTACACGATTACTGGTCACTAGCAGAGCGATACAACGGTCCTAAGCAGATACCGAATCCACTCTTGAGTTCTTTTTCACGAACGTTAAATTCCATGAATCAGCGAGATGTTACTCGATACGTGCGACTCTCGATATTGAGTTTCGAATGACTCAGCCGAGCAACTGATAATCTCCGTACGCCGCGACGGTCAGTGATCGCGCATTTCCACTCTTGACCTTTCATGAATAGAGATTCTAGAGGCTACCTTAGGAAAAGTATCGGATAGGGATTAATTCCGGAATCTGCATCCGAACCAACCCGAATCAGTCCGAACCAATCCGAAAATATATCTACCTATCGTTGATCCAAATCGGTTAAAACTTAATCCGACTCAATCCGGATCAATTTAAATTTTTAATCGGAACCAATCCGACCCAAATTTTCAATCCAAATGAATCCAAATCAATCCGAACTCAGATTGACCTAAACCGATTTTCAATCCGAATGAATCCGAGTTTGGATTTAATTGGATTCAGCCGGATTGAAAATCGCTTTAGGTCAATCCGAGTTCAGATTGCAAATTTGGTTCGGATTGATTCGAATTGAATCGGATTGAGTCGGATTAATTTTTACATCGATTTCGATCGAACGCAATCTAGAACTTTTTTTGGATTGGTTCGGATTAACTCGAATTGGTTCGGATACAGATTCTGGAATGATTCGGATGATTTTGGATTGGTTAGGAATGAATTCCTAACCGAAATCTTCGCCAGGGTACTTATCCGTATTTCCATATACTAGTCAGACGCTTTTGATTTCTACATTGTCTGACTTTATACATGTTCTTTCACTTACTAGTTAGTTTGTACATTAATAGTTGACAAATGTGTGGAATATATCATTAGAATTATTACTTTAGTTTAAGCACACGTATGTACTTATACTCCATATATTTGGATTTGACTTTGCAATTTTTATTGTTTAAATTGTTAGGCTTATGAGTGCATTCGTATGATAATAGATATACAGTCGAATTCGGATTTAGTGCCACTTTTGGGGCTGACCTTGACATTAAATCCAGAGTCTCGCAACTATTTTGTCTCACTCCTGTTTCTCTCTCTGTTTTGTCACGCCTGAGTGCACACCGCACATCCCCCCGCAAAGCCTGTCACGTATCCCCACGGCGTGGCGTCAATTCCCGGAAGAACACAATTGAGGAGAACTAAATCCCGGTTTCACTGTAATTATAATTATCTTATAATGGTGGAATCTGCATTCACTGAAATTGTGTCCTTCCATGGTAACACACTTTAAGTACCTGGTGGTTTCTATCTTACGGGCCGTAGTACAATTACCACAGCTAGGATTAAACTCAGAGAAAGCCTGTAATGCGCCTGCTTATAGTTGATAGCTGTAGCTTGGCGTACGCGGAGTAAGGAAGGTTGCGCCTTGTTAGGCGTTACATCAAATTTTTCAAAACTGGGGATGTAACAATATGATGTAACATGATACAGTATGATACAATATCATACGCTATGATACAATATGATACAACGTAATAAAATATGATGCAATACGATACAATACGAAACAATATCATACACTTTGATACAGTATGCTACGATATACAGCAGAATTGAAGTGTCGACGAACACGAAACTACTGGAGAGGCACTTGATTGAACAAGGATGAGTGGTTGCGATCGGAGAGGCGTTGGCCATCTTCGGAGATCCGAGGGAAGACGTTGGCTCCTAAATGAATAAACAACGTAAACTTCTCGGATTTAGAACACCAAAAAGCTGGGAAAAGTCAGACCATGGTGATTTGCTCAACGTACCCATCATTTGACTCTCCGAATCCACTACTATCAGTAGAGTGGAGACGTTCAGTGAAACACTGCAGCTGAAAAAGATAGCCACTGATTATTGATTGTGATGTGAACGCACCTGATACAATATGGAGCAGTATGGACATGAACGATAGAGATGAGTACCTTTTAGAATAATTCTTAAATACCAATTTGACCATACTAAATCGGGACAATACATCACCCTTAGTGACGACTTCATGTCAAGATGTTCTTGATTAAACCCTATGAGCTCTATATCCATCAGCAAATCATTCAGCAATTGACATGTATCGTCTGAGATATACCTTTCAGATCATAGGCATCTAATTCTTCCCTGGCAGCTGACATATTTGAGGAGATATTTGTGGATATTTTATATATATTTTTTTTATTTTATATATATCATATTTGTGGATCATTTGTTAGGCATAGAAACCCAAGAGGAATTGACTGGTAGATATAGACAAAAGATCTTGAAGACTCCTCGGTAACTGTTCTTTAAGAAGCCTTCATGAAGAATCCAACATGTCAGTTGAGGGCGTTTATTTTTCCATCAGGTGCAGGACAGAAACGGCTAGCGAAATCCTTGAAGGTCAAAATGATTCTGAAGCGAGGGAGAAGTTTTTACTTTGAGCTAAGTCACTCAGACCGATAAGCCTAACTTCTTGCATGATGAAGACACTGGAAAAGTTAACTGATTTTAATGTGAAGTGGGAAATATTACCAGATGCCTTCATAGGTCGTGTAACAGATTTGTTACGACAGAGATATGAATCGATGCGACCCTACAAGAAAGAGTTGCCGGGCCGTATCCGAAATGGGACGGAACCGTCCGGAAGGTCCCGAAGTCGCGAGCGGCGGATCGTCTCGTCGACACAATTTAAAATTTGTTTAATGAAAAATGTTAGAAATGGTAAATTTTGACTTACAAAAGTTTCAAATCCAATAGTTTTGTAATAAAACTTTTATAATTAGCCCGTTTCACACTTCAACGTTTAAAATTAAAACATCTAACTTATTCATTATTATGATTACGTTTAAAATTAAACAACTAAAGCGTGATCTACAACAGTGTATCAAACGCCACTTGCCATAAGGATCATTTTGTGCCTATATTCACATATTAGATGACCTTTATGCCAAGTGGGGCATAATGCACTGTTGTAGAGCACGCTTCAGCTTAAAAAAAGTTAATTTCACGAATCTAAATGACAAACTGTAATCTATTAATTCTTTGAAAAGAATTCAATTTTTAAAACTTACAATTTCAAAATGAAAAAGTGTGAAATTCGACATTATAATATCAGGCTGTCTAGGGACCCGGGAAATCCGGGAATTGGCCTGGAATCTTGTGCACCTTGAAAAATACGGGAAAATACCGGGAATTCGTGAACAGATCTGAGAAATATGTGGTAAAAGCGTCTGAAGATTTGAACTCGGTCGATTTATTGACAACCAATCAGAAGCTGTGAAATCTTTTAAACTTACTAACCGATACCAGTGGTAGGTAAGCAATCTGTCTACTAATGCCAGAAAAAAATGAAAGTTTTTTTTTATTTTTGCTAGTAAATTTCCGGTCTTATTATAGTCCTGAGTTTGGAATTTTAAAATTTTGAAATTGAAGCTTGAGGCAGGATTCTACTTTCGAACGCGCGAAAAAATGCTATTTTTGTAAAAATTTTTTAAGACATTAAGAAAGATATTGATTAAGGTTTTGTTATGCTTAATAAATATACTCTGAAAATACATTTAAAAATTTTGTAATTTTTTGTTTGCGCTCCATATACATTTAAATGGCACTTTCTCGAAACCACGTTTTTTACCGATTGTTAAAAAAATCTCCGAAACTACCGAATTGATTGGTCTGCAATTTTTACCACATATTCTATACATATACATCAACCGGTGGTAGCAGATTTTTTCATTTACATGCAAATAAAAATGGTGGCAATTCGAAAAAAAATCAAAAATCTCAGTTTTTGCTTATTTTTTGCAAAAAATAATACAGTGTGTCCCAAATTTATAGGGCCACCTACTTTTTTTTGTATAATTTTTTTTCTACTTTAGCAAATTGCATCAAATTTTTTGAGTGTGTTATAGAATCAAATTGACGATTTTTCTCTGAATTTGATAAGCCTAATTTGAGTCGTTAGTTTTTTGAAACAGTTATAGTGAAAAAGTAGTGTTCCACATTAATAGGGCCAGTTGAAAAAAATTCAATTTTTCGAAAATGTTGCTTCATTCCAGTATTTGAGGTTATTTTAACTAATAATTATTCAAGTAATTGAAGCTTCATTTAGAAAAAATTAGTAGTCGATTGCGTTTTCATCGTTTATGAATACCATTTTCATTTGTTTTGGCATTGAATCATTGAGATTTTTTAGACTTCTTGCGCTGATGTTGTCCCACGCTGACTTTACCGCTTCGTTGAGCTCTGCAACCGTCGCATACTGCTTGGCGTTGTCATAAACACCGCGAACCATCATGCCCCAAACATTTTCAATGGGATTAAGGACCGGAGAAACTGCAGGCCACTCAAGTACTGGAATTTTCGCATCGGCTAACCAATTCTTGGTTTACTTGCTGGCAGCAACCGGGCAGAGCGGAATCGACGAATTTAGGGCTAGAGATGTCCTTCAAGCACTGCTTGATAATATTTTCTGTCCATTTTATGGGTAACAAAAGCCAAGCTAACTTTCCCGAAACCGCTGTTGCTGCCCATACTATGACCGATCCGCCACCAAAGTTTCGAATGGAAAAAAACGAGGTTCTTGTCTAAGATAACGCCAATGGTATCATAATCCATCTGGACCATCCAAATTAAACTTTTTTTTGTTAGACCAGATAATCTGAAACACATATACAAAACCAAAATCCTAATTTGATACCACGTAGTCTAAAAAAAGAAAATGGATGAAAATGAAAAAAAATACATAATGCATAACGCACCTTGGACCATTCATGCGTCCAATGCAGCTTTTCGTCCAAAAAATTGGAGCGTGCCTGCATGTGATGAGGCTTTAGCTTCGGCGCTTTCTGCATTTCCTCGCAAATTGGCGTGATCTTCGACAAGAACCTCGTTTTTTTCCACCCGAAACATTGCTGGCGGATCCGTCATGGTATGGGCAGCAACAGCGGTTTCGGGAAAGTTAGCTTGGCTTTTGTTATCCATAAAATGGATAGCAGAGATTATCAGGCAGTGTTTGAAGGACATTAAAAGCCCTACATTCGACGATTTCCCTCTGCTCGGTTGACATTTCAACAAGACAACGCGTCCATACACGCCAGCAAGTCAACCAAGAATTGGTCAGCCGAGGCGAAGATTCCAGTACTTTAGTGGCCTGCCGTTTCTACGGACCTTAATCCGACTAAAAATGTTTGGGGCATGATGGTTCACGATGTTTATGACAACGCCAAACAGTATGCTATGGTCGCGGAGCTCAAGGAAGCGGTAAAGTCAGCGTGGGACAACATCAGCGCAAGAAGTCTCAAAAATCTCAATGATTCAATGCCAAAACGTATGAAAATTTTATACAAGAACGACGGAAATGCAATTCACTACTCTTTTTCTTTGTAAATAAAGCTTCACTAACTTGAATAATTATTGGTTAAAATAACTTTAAATACTTGAATGAAGCACTTTTTTCGAAAAATTGAATTTTTTTCAAATGGCCCTATTAATGTGGGACACCACATTTTTCACTCTAACTGTTAAAAAAAATGAACGACTTAAATTAGGCTTATCAAATTCAGAGAAAAATCGTCAATTTGATTCTATAACACATTCAAAAAATTTGATTTAATTTGCCTAAGCAGAAAAAAAATTATAAAAAAAAAAGTAGGTGGCCCTATAAGTTTGGGACACCCTGTAGTAAAACTAAAAATTTTCATATAAATCTGCTACCACCGGTTGGTGTATATGTATAGAATATGTGGTAAAAACTTCAGACCAATCGATTTGATAGTTTCTGAGATTTTTTTAACAAGCGGTAAAAAGCGTGGTTTCGAGACAGTGACATTTAAATGTATATAGAGCGCATAAAATAAACTAGAGAAAATTTCTTAATGTATTTAAGAGTATATTTATTAAGCATAAAAAGCCCTAAATCAGTATCTTTCTTATTGTTTAAAAAAAAATTTAATAGCACTTTTTTCGCATGTTTGAAAGTAGAATCCTGCTAGAATGCTTCACGCATATACTCACTCATATGCGAGAAAAGAAGTATTGGAAATACAGAATTCAAATTACAAGATTTTTAAATCCATTTCATATAAATTAATGTTAGCAAACGGTGAAACTGTTGATATAATTGGACAAGTAGTAATTTCAATCATAACTTGGTAGGAAACAAAAAATGTGTTGTTTATGTTAGTTTCCAAATCAAAATTCCTATCCCTCCAATAACGGATTAAGAAATAAAAGTCAGAAAAGAACCTGTAAATACTATTCAAGAAAAGTGAGCGAGAGATTAAAATTGTAAAAAGTAGAAATATCTTGATGACAACAAATAAAAATAAAAACGGTAAGATTAGCAAAATTTCGGAGGAAAACTTAATCTTAAATTTAGAAGAGCTTAATAAAAGCCAGCGTTTAAAGAGAGCATTTAATGATAAAAGATAGCAAAATCCTCCTGTGAATGATTGAATCCAACCAATCAAAAAATTTAAAAACTACCCAAATTCCTCTGACAAATCCTGACAAGGATATCCCAAGAAAAATGGGCATCTGCACATGAAACAAATTTTAAACATTAGAAAGCATCCTCACCCAAAATACTAGCGACGAAACAAGCTCACAAGTCTCAGTCTAGGAAAAACTAGAATAAGAAAAAGTAATTAAGAAAACAAAAATCCAGGGAGAATTTTTATGATAGCAAATATTGGAATTAATATGCGAGGGTATCGTTTGGCTGAATGATAGTCAATCAACGTAATTTTAGAAATTATTAGAAGAAACAATTGAAATTTATCAGGTCAAAGAAAACAAATCGACCCACTTACCAGAACACAAAATAGATGTGTAAAGTCAGGATACTATTGAACAGCTATATTAGCACGTGAGTCCGAAAATAAAATAAATAATTTACCAGAAAGTACATAAATTATAAGAAAAAGAAATCACAGAGCCTTCTTATTCTAAATGGTCGAAACCAATAGTGATGATCAAACCCGGGTAAAGATCACAGATTCTGCCTAGACTTTAGAAAAGACGGCACCATAAAAAAAAGATATATGCTTAATACCCTTAATAACCGAAATTCTCTACACTTTAAGATCAGCTAAATTCATTTCAAAAATAGATTCAAAACTAGGCTACTTTTAAATTTCATTAGAAGAAAGTTTGATACCAATAACAGCGTTCACAGTTCCTGGAAAAGGCATGTACCAATTTAAATGAATGCCGTATGGCTAACCCAATGTTCCAGCCACTTTCTAGAGACTGATACATAAGATAATAACCCCAGATTTAAAGGCTAATGTTTTTTTGTTATTTATACGATGTAGTTACACAGGGTAACGTAAAATTTGGATGATTTGCATTTGTCCAGATAAATGCAAATTGACTGTTTGGAAATTAAATACCTACGTTTCAAATAAAAGGAAAGGAAAGGGGTTTCCA
The DNA here is from genome assembly GCA_932066315.1 of Andricus coriarius. Taxonomy (NCBI): domain Eukaryota; kingdom Metazoa; phylum Arthropoda; class Insecta; order Hymenoptera; family Cynipidae; genus Andricus; species Andricus coriarius. Next base: position 5,215 of record CAKNWT010306981.1, on the reverse strand, counting down.
AGTCGACGACGAAAAAATAAAACCAATCTCGAATTCCCTAAATTCAAAAATATAATACAAGCTCAACGCTTAATTGAAAAGGCAAGTTACAATCCCAAGTATGTTCTACACTTTGCCGAAATAATCGAACCGTTAAATAGAATACATAAAAAAGAAAATAAGTGGGAACGGGGAAAATACTTGGATAACGCGTTTGATAAAATTAAAAGGTTATTAATGTCAGCGCTAATTTTAACCTGTCCAGATTTTACTTAACCCTTTCAACTCGAAACCGATATAAGCCATTAGAAAATTTAGACGCTACCTATAAGGATATAGTTTTAAAATCTTAATGGATCACATATCATTAATGTGGCTTTATGACTTAAAACCACCTTTGGCAAGCCCAATTCAATATTCTTTTGAAATATTGCTAAAATATTTCAGACAAATATTGCCTAGGTCGGACATTTTCATGTTGCTCGAACGCTACTGCAATATTCATTTGGAATGTTGCCAATATTTTAATTAAATATTCCAGCAATATTTCTGCAACATTGCGTGTTATGTGGGTATAATCAAAACGTTTTTAAATACTTTCCAAAACTTTTCCTTTTATATTTATCATCATTTTAGCTTTTTCATAACATAGCAAGCACACTTCCATGCGATTCTCATCGTCAGTTGCAGCAACTTTTTGCATTTTAGAATAGTAAATATACTTTTGTCAGCAGAATATGACAAATATTCATAACATTGATTTATAACAACACAATTTCGCGAAAATGTGAAGTTTGGTTTCTGTCAGAAAAGAGGATTTTTTTAACTTTTTGTCCTCGTGAGTTTCGAACTGACGCCTCCTATTATCATGGTGGCTTGTGGCATCTGCAGTGGTGCGATCACGAGAGGGGCCCCTCGACTGTTATCATGCGGAAAATGTAGTATTTTAGTGCACAATGGATGCGTGAAGGAAGTGGAGAAAGTTAAAAAAGGCATTAAGAAGTGGTTTTGCAGTGCGTGCACAATTCTAGCGTCGAATGAAATCGCTCGACGAGAAACAAAAATTTCTTCTTCATTAGAGACAACGGAGACTGCTACCGAAGACGTCAACAGGCCAGGGTCGCCCGTAGCAACTCTAGAGCCTGGGGTCACTGAGGCTATAATAAAATCAGTAACGCAAGTCCAAGAGGCGTCACTTGAGCATATGACAGCTTTATTTGAAAAGTTTCAGTGTAAATTAGATTCCTCAATAAACAGCATGAAGGATAATATTATTCAAAACTCGCCACGCATAATTACGGTTGAAACGACTGTTGCAACTAATGTTACGGAAATTCAAGATCTTCAGGAAGTCACAAAGAAACTTTCATTTAATGAAACTAAATTAACTTCTAAGGTGGCGCACTTGGAGCGCAAGTGCAATTTTTTGGAGCAGGCTGCTCTTGCCAATGTAATAGGTATTCATGGTTTGCCTTTTAAACAGGGGGAGGACCTTCCAGCTGTCATAAATCAAATTGCAACCGCTTTGGAGATTCCTTACTCCAAAGAGGGTCTTATTTCTATTTTTAGAACACGACCCTATGAAATCAATGGTCTACTGGGGAGGAAAGCGTCCTTTACATTAGAGAAACTTTAACAAAATACAATGGTCTGATATATGAGGAGGCATTAAACTTGAAAAGAGCTAAGAAGATAAAGTTTATTTGGATTTCTGGTGGTAAGATCTTCTGCCGTAGGGAGGAAGGATCGCAGAGAATTATACTTACTCATCTTCGCGATCTCGATGGATTTCGCTAGCAATAACTCTATAGACGTAGCATCATCTTTAAGAACTATATCGTCATTCTTAGTAAATATCCTGTTTTAAAGAACTTTATTTTAGTTTCTTATTACTGCTTTTTGGATTCTACTTTTTTCTATGTATTCCTACTTGTACGTATTCTGTTTGACATATTTTGGCTAGTGGTAAATCTAGTTGCTACATGGAGGTATTTACCACAATTTATTATTAGGTCATGCGGAAAGAAATTGTTCACACTTTATCAAGGGGTATATTCCATTGTTGAGCATATCTTTTACTTTATTTCATTTTTTGCAAATTTATGATATGGCTTCTCACACCAAATTTACTAAAGAAATTCAATTTATATATGTCCCTTTTCGAGTAGTCTGGCTTGTTTTGGTTATTAACTTTTACTGTAACTCTATACTTTACTATGAGCTTCGTCTTCTTGAAAATCGGAATTTGAACTGTTCATTCATCTCATGGACAAGTCAAGCTTTTGCCACGTCAATGCTCAGTCTCTCTCGGCACATTTTCTTGAGTTTAAACATTATTTTAGTACGTGTTCATACCATATGATCGCAGTGTCTGAAACTTGGCTTAAGCCTGACATCCCTTCAAGTGCAATGATTTCGGAGGGTTACATGCTCTTTTGCAGGGGCAGAGTAGAGAGAAGGGGGTGGGGCCTGTCTTTATATGCATCAAAGTCTTAGGGGTTCAGTAGTAAGAGTGAGTCCACAGGCTAATTATCCTGTCGCTGAACTTCTCTTTGTTGAAGTGTATTTCGGGGGGATTGTTTTCTAATTGAGGTTATCTATAAACCTCCTAACGCTAACGCTAGTAAAGAAGTTGAATCAGAAATATTTACACTTACTCCAAATTACAATAGTATAATACTTACTGGAGATTTAAACAGTAATTTAAATTCGAATACTAATCTAACTAAACATTCAAAATCTGTTATTTACTCCGCGGGACTTTCTGCAGTGCCACATGATTCCACCCATCATTCTAATTTTATTAGTACACGCATAGACTTAATTATTGTAGATGACTTCGATAAAGTACTATCCTATTCGCAGCATGCAATTCCGTTCTTATCTAATCATGATCTTATCAACATTGAGTACCAAATGTCCAGTCATCTCCCACCTAAACCTACTCCTACACTGACTCGAAATCTTACACTAATCAAAGAACAAGAGTTTCAGGATAATTTAATGTCATATGATTGGGCGAACTTATCCTCAGTTCGTGACGTGAATACAAAGGTAAATGGTCTAATTACTATTTTGACTGATGCATTTAATGAATTCGCACCTTTATATCTACCACGTTCTCGAAGAGAAACGGCCCCATGGATAAAGGCAGAAATAAGAGAATTGATGAGGAAAAGGGACACGAAACTTAGATTAGCAAAAAGAACCAGGAATAGTAGTATACAAGCGGAATTTCGTAAACTGTGGAATCTTGTACAGACAGAAATTAGGGACTCTCACAACCAATTTAACTTTAACGCAATCAGAAATAAAAACAAGAAAGAAAACATTTTTCATCTTCTCAGGTGCCTGCATTTAATTCAACCCAAACAGGAATCTCCTGATCCGAATTTCTCTGCTAGTGATTTCCTTACTACATTCATGTTAAAACCTATTGCGACACAACTGCCAACCGCCTCCTCCAATTTTCCTTTGCAAACATTTGATGAATATGATTTCTTTTTTTCTGATACAACTCCTGAGACTTTCCTCAAGGAAGTAACAGAAGTTAATTCTAATGCAATGGGCATAGATGGAATCTCAATAAAAATGATCCGGTTAGCTCTCCCAGTTATCTTCCCAATATTACTGGAGATTTATAATGCATCTTTACATTGTGGTATTTTTCCAGATATACGGAAAAAGGTACTAATTCAACCGATACCTAAAATTACCAGTCCTAATTCTACTAAAGACTTCATGCCAATTTCGATCCTTAATGCGTTATCAAAACCACTTGAACGAATTGTGCACAAACAACTAACACATTTTCTAGATACCAATCATTTATTAGACCCCATGCAATCGGGCTTCAGAGCCAAACACAGTACACTCACAGCGTCCCTTAAAATCACTACTGATATTAAACTGGCGATCGATAAAAAGGATATTACGGTTGTGGCACTTTTCGATTTGTCTAAGGCTTTTGACACAGGTATACCTCTGATCTTGGAAGTGATCTAAAATTTTGCAAGTATCTTAAATACGCTGATGACTTCAAATTGTACGTTTCCGGACCTGCTGTAGAATTAAATAGACTTTTCAGTCAGATCCAAGAGGACATAGATCGGGTCGTGCTTTGGGCTGAAAATAATGGCCTTGCTTTAAATCCAGATAAAACTAACGCTATTATTATCAGGCCTTCGGCTTCTCCCTCTGTGAATGCACTTGATGCCTCCGAACTTGATGCCTCCGCACTTGATGCCTCCGAACTTTTGTTTAATCTTACCGTTATTATTTTTATTTGTTGTCATTGAGATATTCCTACTTTTCATAATTTTACCATTTTTTTTTCACAATTTTTTTATTTTCGTAATCTCTCGCTCTCTTTTCTTGAAGAGTATTTCAAGATTCTTTTCCGATTTTTATTTCTTCATCCGTTATTGGAGGGACAGGGATTTTGATTTGGAGACTAACATAAACGATACATTTTTTGTTTCCTGTTCGATTATGATTGAAATTACTACTTGTCCAATTATATCAACAGTTTCACCGTTTGCTAACAATATTTCTTTCTTCGCATACGAGTGCGTTGCTCCTGTATCAATTAGATTTCTATGTAAATCGTTATTAGATTTAGTCATTAAATGGAACCTTGTTTCTGTGATGTCGTCTTTGTTGGAGTTCAGTATATTAGGCTATTGGATTATAGGTTGTAATTTTTATGATCCTAGTAGCCGCCCTTCAAGCTACCCTTGTTATACGACTAATAGGGGCATTCTCTTTTAAAAAGGCCCGCTAATCGGCAATGAGACCAGTAAGTGATATTTGCGTTCTTATCTGTACTCGCGTTCTGCCAGTGTGAACTTTGATTCGTATTTTTCGCATTTCCCGTTGATGATTAAATCATCAATTGATTTCGCCCCTGATTCGAACCTAGAGCCTATCTATTCTATGAGGAATCTCGCAAATCGCTTTTCAGGCAAAGTTGCTTTTATGGACTGCGTGGGGAAATAGATTTCCTTTTGCACTCCTCAAGCAAAACTCTGTCCTTTTTGGAAGAGAGGATATATCCTCTACTCTTCCTTCACGGTTCTACCCTTGCGATCTGCGTTCTTCAGCCGCCAGATTCAGGATGCGGTTTTTCGGCTGAGACGCTATTTTTATTTTCCTGCTCGCTTTGACCCTCCCATGCTTACGCAATAGCGTTTCAGTGGGATTTCGTCGAATTCTGCGCTTTGCTCTCTCTACCCTG
>CAKNWT010306978.1:1437-13003 GCA_932066315.1 Andricus coriarius | reverse complement strand
AAAAAAAAATTATGAAATGGATCAATATCTTCAGGTCACGCATGACTTTCAAAGTTTCAATTTTTTACCCATTTTCTAGTGGTTAAAAGATTAAGGCGAACTTTTTCTATGTACAGTTTTTGTTAATAACAAATAATATAAAATTATAAACTCTGAAAATATTATTAATGTCAGCATTATTTAAAATTGCGCAAAAACACGTTTTATTATTTGATTAATTGCACATTTTTATTTTTACATTCTCATCCTAATGAGAAAGCATTAGTTTTACGTAAAATTTGACTTCGTCGGCTTTCATCAAATCTCCACGTTTTGAGACACTCTGATTTAGAAAAAACTATTTTTCTGTATGTCTGTCTGTATCCTTTAGGGCGTCGAAAACTTTCGAAAGATTGATCAGATTGGATTGAGCTTTGGGACACGTTTTTAAGGCGTAAAAAGAAAGGACGAGTTCGTTAACGAGCCATTTTCGAGTAAAGGTTCTGGTGTTATCCATCGACGATGTTTTTTAAAAAAATCAAAAATTCAATTTTCCACCAAAACTATACGAGATATAAAAAAATGCTAGAAAGCAAAATTGTTTATCTGAAAAAGATAAACCAATTTTGTTCAAATAATTTTTTTGATACGACGCATATTTTTGGTTGTAATCGTGAAAAATGTTATTGAAAATAAAAAAAAGCTATGCAAGATACGAAAAAAATTCAAAGACGAAAATTGTTTATCCAAAAACGCCTACAAATTTGTTGTTAATCATTTTTTGGTAAACGCGTAGTTTTTGTTTTAATCGTAAAAAATAACATTACAAATCTTCAAAAAATAATTCTTTTGGAAAAACGACACGCATTAAGACAAAAATGAACAGATAAAAGTTGTTGACCAAAAAAAGATCTACACATTTATTACAAATCATTTTTTGATAGGACACATAGTTTTTGTTTCAATCATAATAAAAGCATTTTTAAAAAAATTTTAACTTTTGAATAAACAACACAAGATACGAAAAAGTATTGAATAGACGAAAGTTGTTCACTAAGCAAAGATCGACAAATTTGTTATAAATTATGTTTCAATAAGACGCGTATTTTTTGTTTTAACCATGAAAAAAAATACTAAGGAAACAATAAAATTTTTGGAAAAGTACACAAGATACGAAAAAAAAATTAATAGACGAAAATTGTTCAACAAAAAAAGCTCGACAAATGTGTTACAAATTAGATTTTGATAGGACGCGTAGTATTTATTTTAATCGTAAAAAATAACGTTAAAATAAAAAATAATTTTTCTTAGAAAAACGATACAAAACAAGACAATAAAAATGCGTCTGTTTCAATTTCAAATGCACATTATGAATTGTAATAATAATTATACATTTATTAAAATGATACATTTTTCAGGGTAGCTGCGAATTAAGATTAATGCCAATTAAGGAACAAATATTAAAGTATAAATAAAAAATGTGTAATAATCATATAATAGAGTTCAACGTAATATAGAAAAGTGCGTATTTCGGACAAATTTTAATCGAGCGCGAAGCACTAGATTGACTAGATACACGATGAGAATGTTTTCGTTAAAGCCGAAGGAGCTTTAACAAAAGAGAATTCACAATCCTTAAATTACAATTGTCGTTGGTTTGACGTTTAATTTTAAAAGGTATATGTATATGTGTATATATATATATATATATATATATATATATATATATGTATATATAAAGGTATATGTGGAGGTAGTAGAAAGACCGAACGCGTAGCGCGAGATAAATATATTATCGAGCGGGGAGCGCGAGATCTAACAGACGCGCGCCTCAAACTTGCGAGCGATGAGAATGTGCCCGCGCAGCGTGCATTTTTTTAAATTGAAATTATTTGAGTCGATTATAAAAAAATTTAATTTTCTTAATTCATAATTTGAAGACAAGGTCGGCAATCGTGACAGTCAGAATAATCGTGAAATTTGGTTATAATTTGAATACATTGTTAAAAAATATGTTAAAAGTAACATCTAATGATAAAACTTATTTGTTTATAGAATTTTATAGTATCCAATACAATTTAAATGTTTTCAAATTAAATAAAAGGCTTTTTTTGAATTTTTTCTACAGTGGATTGTAAAACTTCTATGGCCAGATAAAAAATCATGAAATTCTTAACAATATCATAATTCTGTTACAAATAATTTATGTTGTGCATATTTTATTTATCTATGGTTGATATTATTATTTTCCTGTCTAATTTTTGTCGTTTTTTTCGCGATGAGCTGATTTATTATGTAAAATATATTTCATGTGGGAAAATGTACGAAGGGTCTTATTACTCATGGAAAGAGAATATAATTTAACGATATACGAAGTTATCTTGAGGTCAACTCTATCACATCCCCTTGCCGTTTTTATTCGTCAATATAACCCAAATGGGATTATATCAGACAGTCAGCATCCTTGTTTTGTAGTATAGACTATAGATTAAAGATTTCTTGAATAAGAACGATAACAAATTACAGCTAAAATATGGTCAGCATCTCGCAATTAGTCACCAATCTTCAATTATATCAATGAAAATAAAATTGAGTTTTATAAATATAAAAATTCTGCCTTAAAGCGTTTTTTCCAAAAGCTTAAATAATAATATATCATTTTTCTACATTAGTAAACTAAATTAGAAAGAAAATTTATAATTTTATCATAAATATTTTAATGTAATAAATATCAATACCTTGTTCTGAGCTGGAAAAAGACGAGTTAAAAAAATATAAATTTTGATCTTGTAGGATAATGTAAATACACAAGTAAAGAAGTCGGAATTTCAGATTTCACTTAGATGAGATGTTTGTTAAGAAGGGTTTAAAAAAATCTAAATAGGCGACCTGTATCATTTGTTACGATCTTTAAAGGAATTGACATCAGAGCTATGAGCCCTCTTTGTGAAATTCTTCGAAGGGACTCTGGACTGGTTTTTGGCAGGCTGATCTCCCATACAAAACATCAGGTGTTTGCTTCTCATTGTAAGGGATCCGCCTTCAAACTATTTCTATGGCAAATCCGTATTGGCTTCGACGGAAAACAAATTTGTTAGTATAATGTATTTTCAGAATTTATATTTTTCACACTCTCTTCAAATTTGGATTTCCAAAAACGAGAAAAATCTTATCTGGTTTATGTTACAATTCCATATACCTATTCTAATTTTTAAACCAAAGTCCTTTACTGAGTTAAAACATATGTACTTCATATTATGGAACTAATGAAAGAAATATTTTTTATATTAAATTTCACATTGTGAAAATTAGAACTCTTTGAAATTCTAAACGGCGATTTAATTTTGAGACTAAATCTTCATTTTTGAGACCATAACAAATGAAATACGATTTCTGAGTAATTGGAATCTTAAGCTGAAATTAAAAAAAAATAACTTTTATGAATTAATTCAAAAGTTTAAATTAATCTGAATTTAAAGTCCTTGGATCTAAATATTGACGTATGCCCTCAATTATTTTAATTTTGAATTCACCCAAGTATAAAATATTTTAAACACTGATTCAATTGGTTCCACTTGCAAGTAAAATATGATGAAGAGTTTCAAACTTGAATATTTTTTACTTGAAGGGGGTAATATTAATTTTGTGAAACCCAGAAAGTTTCAACTTCGTTCATCAAATCAAGTTAAAAGGAGTAGCATAATTCAGTATCAATTTTATATTAAGTTTTTATATAATTATAATATATTTCATTGAATTGAAATTCCATGAAAACAAAATTTATTAGCAATTTCGATCCGAATTTAAATCGAAATTTTAGATTGAAACATAAAATCTAAATTTAAAGAAAGTAGAACTAAAGGGCTATTAAACTGAGGAAGCACATAACTCTTAGAGATATTTGATCCAATTCATTTTCCGCAGCATTCTACTATTTTTACACCATAAAAAATCACGATAAAAACACAAAATCAGGACTCACCTGGCCTTGAATAAGATTGATATTTTCGTCCTGATCGGCATTCGCGCCGACCAACTTGCAATAGAGTTCTGGTCCTGGAGTGTCCACACCGCATGTTGCAGATGCGATGATATCTTTGCCTTCAGCTAAATTGAAGTACGGTGGTGTAAGAATTTCCGCATTAACTTGATCGAAAAGTAAAGGGAAAAAGGTAACCAGACACCACCACATGGCGATGCCGGTGAAGAGTTCCAAGCACTGGGGAGAATCAATTAAATCCCGACATTTACGACTTTGCCATTAAAATCTTGATTGGCAATTAAAAGTTAAAGCAAAATATAAATTATATATTTGGCGGCGTTTTTTTTAACGCCGCCAACTTTTCTCTTGAATATGTGAAGCTTGTGCGGCTTCCCGTTGCAGACTGAAACATCTGCATCCACTCATCTAGGACCAGGGATAGAACATCAGGGGAGGGGGTGGGAGACGAAGAGATTCTGGAGGCTGAGCACTTATATGCTAGAACTTAGGGACATAAGCTTCCTCAAGAACTGGTAATTTCAAAACAAATCTATTTTTGATCAAGAAGATGGAAGTTGGAGTCGAGAAAGGAGAAAATATTGCTCGGTGCCCTGTACTTGGATTTTAAACTTTGAAACAGAAGATTTCTTAGGAGTGGCTCAAAAATTCGAGTTTCGAATTATTTTATCAACTCATGAAATTATCATCAACAAAAATACGATTTGATTAACATGGAAAAATTACAATTTTTTGGGAAATTTATTATGATTTTAACATGAAAATGTAGGTATAAAGGGAATAAATATAGTTATGAATTAAAGTAAGTTCCATTAAATCAAAATGCAATTCCGATCGATTCAAGTCAATTCTTGTTAACTTAAGCGATCAAGCGGGCTCTAGAGAAATCAAATGAATTCTCGAAAATAAAGATAATTTCTCTAAATTCGAGGGAATTTTTTTAAATGAAAGTGAAATATTCTGAATTCAATTCTTCTAAATTAAAGTAAATTTCTCTAAATTTCAAAGAACTCCCTGAAATTCAAGTCAACTACTCTGAATTCCAAAGAATTTCTAGAAATTTATTGTCAATATCTCTAAATTCAAGTAAATTCCTGGATATTAAAATTAATTCATCTGAATTCCAATTAATTATTTAAAATTAAAGTAAATACCTCGGAATTCTTTGAAATTAAATTCCTCTGAATTGCAAGGAATTATTTTAAATCACCGAAAATTTCTCTACATTCAATTTAAAACCTTTGAATTCCAGAAAATTTCTCGAAACTAAAGGCAATCCCTCTGAATTTTTTATGCGAATGTTAAATTGTCGGTATATAATGAAGAGAAAAAAGATAGATAGGAATTTAAGGAAGTTCCATTAAATCAGAAGACAATTTCTATAAATTCAAGTTCGATTTCTTCTCTTCAATTTCTCTAAATTCAAGGAAATTCCTACAAATGAAAATAAATTATTCAAAATCCAAGGGAATACCACAGAAATCATGCTCATATTCCGTGAATTCCTCGGAATTCTTCTGAATTAAAGTAAATTTCTCTGAATTTCAAATGATTCCTTGAAATTCAAGTCAACTACCCTGAATTCCAAAAAATTTGAAATTCAAACTACTCTGAATTCCTAAAAATTTCTGGAAATTGAAGTCAATTTCTCTACATTCAACTCAATTCTTTTGAAAGTAAGGTCAATTAAACTGAATTGCTCAAAATTATTAAAGTCTGTACCCCTGAATTAGACGAAAATAAAGTAGATTTCACTAGGTTAAAATCAATTTCTCTAAATCCCAGTCATTATCTCTGAACTCAAGTAAATTCCTGGAAATTAAAATTATTTATCTGAATTCCAAAGAATTCTTTTAAATTAACGGCAATTCTTCTGAATTAAGCTAAATTCCTTTGTATTGTTTGAAATTAAAGTAAATTTTTCTTAATTCCGAAGAATTCTTTAAAATTGAATCATATTTCTACGAATTGCAAATAATTATTTGAAAACACTGTCAATTTCTCTACATTCGACACAATGCTTTTGAATTCCAGAAAAATTCTAGAATTTAAAGTCAATTCCTCTGAATTCTTTGAAAATTAGTCAATGAATTCTTCTGCATTAGATGGAAATCAAGTAAATTTCACTAAGTTCAAGTGAATTACGCCAAAATCAAGTCAATTCCTCTGAATTCTTTAAACTTCATGAAAATTCCTATGAATTTCAAAGATTTCTTTCAAATCAACGTCAATTCCTTTGCATTGGAGGCAAGTCCTCTGAAAATAAGCGCATTCCACGGAAATCAAGTAAATTTCTCTGAATTCTCTTAAATGCAAGTCAATTTCTCTGAATAAAGTGAATTTGACGAAAATCATGTAAACCCGGGATTAACTCCGGGCACAGCAAGCGATCAAAAAGAGCATATACTTTATTATTTATTTGCTCATCAATTTCGTTTAATATTGTATAACTTATTTACATTCAAAAAAGATTTTCTTTACTAGCCTTTCTCCTAAGAGCAACATATTTCTCCCGGTTTGTTCCAAAAAAATTGTCGGTCACCCAGAATCCATTCAAACTTTTAGGAAGCGATAAGAAACCGATAGCACCGACCTTTTGATAACATTATTATCTTTGGTCCCCTTAAAAATTCAAGTCTCTCAGAAAAATACATTTTCCTATTTATTAATTCCAGCTCGGAATTAAACATTAAAACCTTTCAAATAATCTTATTCCTCTTTTTGATATTTCTTTGTGAAAATTTATATATATTTGAAACTCACACTCATTTGGACTCAGAGATAAGAATTCATTCCCATGCAGTGTTTGTCTTCTCTGCTCGGCATAAACTAATTATCACTTTTCCTGTTTCTCAGGAGCGTATAAATTCTTTCTGGTCCAATTTCAATCATCATTTCTTCTTCTGAAATTATTAAATCACCAAACTGAAATTCGATTTTTCCCTCTTTCGATATTTCATAGACTTTGTCTTTTCACAATAAAATATTTCAAAAATAAGGTGTATAAATAAAACGAGATTATATTTGCAAAGCATTCTTGTATTGCTTAAGTAACTTCTGTTTGGCAAAAATTAATAGAAAGTAGTATATGTACCTTAAATGAAACCTGAAAAATATAAAATTATCTAGTCGAATTATGAAAACGAATAAAAAAATTCAACACTAATAACCTCGAGATATTAGGATTACGGAACTAAATCATAGTTCCAGTGAAATAAGTCTTTTCGATCTAAAATAAGAATAATTTCACCAAAAAAGTGCGATTCCTTGAACTTTGAAAAGACTTAAAATAATCTTTTCTACTCTTTATTTGTCTAAAAAGTAAAAAATTGTCTTATGGTATTATTTAAATTAATTTTAGGATTAAATATAAGAATGTATTACCTATCAAACAAAAAATAAAACGTAGAGTCTGAAGCTCAAATCACAGTTTAAAAATGAATAATGACCTTTTACCGTCTACTAAATTTTATCGCATTCGTAAATTATTCAACAAGTATTTAGTACTATTATTCGTCTCTATAATGATTCAGTGGATTCCCTTATTATTAAATAACACATTTGAATGAAGTCTTTACAACTTTAATTCATCTGGATATTACGCATCACTTTATCAAGTGAAAATGCAGGTAATTATCACAAGTTTCGTTAAAACTAAAAGAGAGACAGACATCGTGTTACTAGTCGAGTGATGGTTGTCCATTCTCGAATAAATTTAAAAGTATCTCACGTGTCAAATGTCGCTCTTTACATCTAGAAGTGCAATTAAAATTCTCTTAAAATCTAAGGTAAAAAAAATAACAACTTTCGCAGTTCAAGTAGCCGTTGTCGATATTCATGTTGATGATTTGATGATGATGGGTGTATGTTTTACAAATGATTGGCGTTCCATATCGATTCACATTGATTATAAAAATATACAATCGCTTGGTCTATGAAATACAAAATTTGTTCCTTAAGAAACACCCTTCACAATTTCCAAGACAGAAATTAGAAACAACGATTTTATCATTTATTTATAGAAAATTCAATTTAAAAATATTTTCCTACAATTCCTGGGTGATTCTTAAGAAAATAACTTTGAATTTTTGGCCTTCCTAGTATGTGTGAATGTATTATCTTCATTCAATACCGTGTGCGAAGATCATTACTAATCCTGGTTCGACAATCATGTCTTCCGGCATATGCATGTTATCGCAATGTAAAACTAAAACAGCCTGTTTCCCGGGAATCCTCTTGCAAACGTAATTTTCGTACAGTCGCCTAGAGTTCTGCCTCGTTTCGAGAGAATTCAGTCCTGGGGGCCATTTCCTTTCGTGGCAATTTTCCATGAGTTCGTTGATCACGTGAGATGGACAATTTATTTCCGATAGGGTTCTTTTGATTAAGGTCTGCACAAAAAAAAATAATAGTAAGTCCCTGATAATTTACCATTTTAATTTAACTTGGTAGATTTTCATTAACAGGGTCTACCTGACCAGGAAACCGGAAAAAGGCCGGGAATTTTGATCACCGGGAAATGACCTGGAATTTGATTCAGTGACTGGGATTTTCCATTCGATTTTACTAAAATCAATATCAAATTTTTTATACATTTTATTACTCTTAGTTTGTTCAATTTCAAAATGAACAAATAAAAAATCCTTAATTGTTGATAATGATGATAATGTGAGTAATGTTTTTCAAATTTTTTGTTATCTTCTGATATCTTAAGTTCTGAAAATGTATACTCAAACACGTAAAATAGCAATTATCTCAAATGGTAAATACATATTTTTTAAACAAAGAGAGAAGGATTTACGTCTTTTAACAAAATATATAAAAACTGTAATTATGACTTGGTACAGGGGATTCTGGAAAAGATATCTGTACTTGTGAATTAGAAAAGGGAATTTTCCAAAAGAATTATAATTCTGATTTATAATTAGATTTAGAGTGAAGTATAATAAAGTATAATTCTGACTGGTCACACTCAATTTTAGAAACAAAATTTGAATTCAAATCTGGAACAAGAAATTTTCCAAATGAATTATAATTATGACTTGGAAGAGGAAATATTCCAGAAGGTCTATATAATTCTAGCTTGGGAATAGTGAAGTTTCGAGAAAAATTATAATTTTGAGTTGAAACAGGAAATTTTCCAATGCAATATTATATACAATTTTGAATTAGGTAACAGAATTTTCGAAACAAAGTTTTCATTCGGATCTGGAACAAGGAATTTTCTAAATTCTCTAAAAGAAAGATTTACGTCTTGAAATAAAAATATAAAAGCTGTAATTATGATTTGGAACAGGTGATTCTGGAAAAGATATCTGTAATTATAAATTTGATAAGGGATTTTTCTAAGAGAATCAAGATTCGTGGTTTTATTTATGTTAATGCCTTAGAAATTGTGAAACTAAAACAAACAAAAACACCGTAAAAACAACAAATTTTCAACCTGTGCTTACCTCTGCAACCTAATTTATCCCGAACCGATTGGCGTCAAATTTTAGTGAGAAGTATGTAGCAACATATTCTCGATATAATAAAAGAATTTTCGATATCTTGAACAGTTCTTAAAATTTTACGTATTTAGTGTAAAAAATAAGAATTCGCGGATGACATAAGTGGTAACATTTTTTAAAATATTCAAGATATCGGAAATTATTGAGTGCATGTTGCTACAGACTTCTCAATAAAATTGTTTTTTAATCGGCTGGATGGATTAGGTGGCAAAGGTGAGCACAGTTGAAAATCTACATTTTACCATCACTCAACAATAATGCATTTTTAATCTGAACTTTTTGCCAAATATTTTTCCTAGAAATCTGTGGTAACATGTTCTCGATATGTATTTCAGGAAAATACGATATTCTTAATAATCCAAAACTTTAGTTAATCACATTTGATGTTAAAAATTCGATTTTCACACCCTTTTATATCTTACGTATTAAGTGTAAAAAAATGAAAATTCAGCAATGACATAAAAAGTAAAATTAAAAAAAAACTATTAAAGATATAGAAAATGCTTGCAATACATGGTATTACTAGAATATTTTGCTATAGAAATCTCATTAAAATTTTGTGTCAACCTCAGTCTCAAGATTGAGATATAGAGGTGAGCACAGGTTAAGAATTTAAATAATTATTTATTTAAATTTTATTTAATAAGTATCCGATAAGTTCAGTGAACCTAGCACCTTTTCCATTTTTAATTTAAAATGAAGAATCCAAACTGAAATTGAATAATGGTACCATGAAATTTAATTGAAGAATAAATGAATTTAATTTAATTAACTTTTAAAGAAAATTATTCAAACAATTTAATTGTTGTGATTTAATAAATTAGTAATTTGATGAAAATTAAATTAATTGAGCGTACCTATCTTATTTAGAAAAAGAATACAAAAATTAATGCGAAGCCCACCAAAAACATCTGCGTAGCAAAAAATCTGCCAAGTACAACTACATGAATTTATAAAATAAAAGTTGGCCAAGTAATTTGGAAAAGAAAAATCATAATAAAATAACAAAAGTTACTTCATATATTTTATCATGAATATTTTTTTCCAAATCACTAAGTCAACTGTAATTTAAAAAATGTATGTAGTTGTACGTGGCCAATTTTTTGCATCGCAGATATTTTGGATGGAATTATTATAGTTCTGATTTTGTACCGGGAATTTTTGAAAAGAATTATAATACTGAGTAATACCTGGATTTAAAAAAGAAGTATAATTAAGTGTAATTCTGACTTGGAATAGTGAATTTTCGAGAAAATGATCATGTTGAATTTGAGCAGGAAATTTTTCGATGCAATATTATACTTCATTCTGAATTCAGTCAGAGAATTTTTGTAACAAAATTTTAATGCAGATCTTAAACAATGAATTCTCCAAAATAATTGACAAAAAATTTTGGAAAAGAACAAAATAATTCTGGCACGGAAATTTCAAAACGAAGTATAATTCACAGCCCGGAAAATGAAAAATTGACCAGGTGAAAACCTTGAATTAAAATCATCCGGCGGTAGACCTCTCATTAAAAAAATGAAGACAGGCCTCGGACTCACTTAAGAGATAAAAATCAGTGTCACAAATTAAAAAAAAAGTGTGAAAATAGTGCCATGAAATTTGTCAAGTATTAAAAATGAACTTCAATCTTGATTTAAGATGTTATTCTTTAGTCTATAAATTATCGGAAATCCTTGATTTATTTATAGTAGGCTTCTTTTCTTTTTTCTCTTCTGTCTAATTTTTTCACTTAAATTCGAACTTAATTAATGTAGCCCAATAAAAAAATCAATTATTTTTATTTGACAGTTCGATCTTCTCGGTTAAAAAGTCTACTATCAAATTTTTCGTTACTAATTAATTTTTTTATTTAAAAATTTTATTATTTGGTTAAAAATTGCATTATTTTGTTAAACATTCAGCAATTTTGTTAAAGTCATACTTTTTGCTTCGAGATTCAACTGTTTTGTTGAAAATCCATTTTTTTGGCTTGATAGTTCAAAATTTGGTTAAAATTTTGTTCCTTTCTTTCCCACCAACAAATTTTTTTTATTGAAAATTCAACTGCTTTGAAGAGAATTCGTATTTT
>CAKNWT010306974.1:0-25208 GCA_932066315.1 Andricus coriarius | reverse complement strand
ATATATTAGAAACAATTTGCATGTAAAACAACGCGAAAAGATCAAAATTAGCGCCAAAAACTCACAAAACCCATCTTTTCCCTTATGGGTTTTTTTTGGTACTTTATAAAACAGACTTATGGGGATGATATTTGAAAAGTAATATCGTATTCGTATTCTATGGCTGGTGTTTTGCACACGATTGAAACCCGAAAAAAGCTTTAAATTTTTAATTTTTGAAATTTCAAATTTAAGTTTATCATAATGAATCATCGTGAAAGCATTAAATCTATTATTAAAGAACTCTACGGCGAGAGTTTTCTTACTAAAACTAATACTTTTAGTAAGCTCAGGTTTTCTCAAGCTAAGCTACTAACATCTTTAGCTTTCTTAAAACGGTGTAGGGACAATAATATCGTCCCAAAATTCTTACAGTTGAATAACCATTTGGGAACATCTAAATCCAAATACATTCTACATAAATCAAGTTTGCTTCTCTTGAAAGAAAGAATACAACATACCAAATTTGTCTTGCACACTACCTCCAAAAAACTATTAAAACTTCACGTTTTCCTATCAAACACTCTCAGATTTGACATTTGGTCTACATTGGACCGCATATCATTCGACCAATCCCAACGGATTAAAGATCTTTCTACTCAAAAACAAATAATAAAATTTGACAAATTACTTCCAGTAAGGCACGAACCACTAACTAACACAGTAAAAAACATCTCTAACCATCCTCTCAGCAATGAAATGATTTCAGCCTTATCTAAAGGACATAATTTTGCAGTAGCTCCCTCCAAAATCCCGAAAGAAGAAATCATCAGTAATTCGGAATCCACAATATATACTCTTCCACCCGAAAAAGCGAATGACATACGTCGTAGGACGGCCAACATCTTACGCCAAGCCCAACTACCTTCCTCAAACTTAACAAAATAAGAAAAAACAGCAATTAAAGAACTTAACCAGAATAATGGCATCATAATATTACCCGCAGACAAAGGCAACACAACAGTAATAATGAATAAAGAAGATTATAACAATAAAATCATGGACCTTCTAACTGACGATACATATGAAAAACTTAAAAAAGATCCTACAAAAACAATTGTCAGCAAAACAAAAACCCTTCTAAAAGATTCTAAACTTGACAGCCAAACAATATCTAAATTAATACCTACTAATCCTACCTCTTCAAGACTTTACGGATTCCCAAAAATCCACAAAAACAACATTTCACTCAGACCGTTCGTCAGCGCAATAAACTCACCAACTTACAACCTAGCACGCTTTCTCGCCAAAGAATTGAATCCTTTCACAGGAAACTCTATCGCGCACGTCCAAAACTCGTTTGACTTCATCAGAAAGATACAACAGATCCACATTCAACCCCAAGACATCTTAGTGAGCTTCGACGTAGAATCTCTCTTTACTAAAGTAACAATCTGTGATACAATCGGTATTATTAAATGCTTTGCAAACTTTCCCTCCGATTTCATACCTTTGATAGAACACTGTCTCAAAAATACCTACTTCTCTTTCAATAACCAATTCTACGAACAAACTTCAGGAGCAGCAATGGGATCTCCAATCTCACCAGTAATAGCCAAAATCTTTATGGAAAATCTTGAAACAAAAATCTTTAACAAATCCAAGCTTAAACCGGAATTTTGGTGCCGTTACGTTGACGACACTTTTGTCATCTGGAGACATGGACTAGACGAACTACACAAATTCTTCGTTTTCATCAATCAATTACACCCTAATATCAAGTTCACCATGGAAATTGAACAAAACGGAAAATTACCTTTCTTGGACGTACTAGTTTACAAAAGATCTGATAACACATTAGGGCACGAAGTTTACAGAAAACCCACCCATACAAACAGATACTTACATGCCTCCTCCCACCACCATCCATCTCAAAAGCAATCGGTCATCAATTCCATTGTATACAGAGCTGTCTCCATAACAGATAAAGATAACTTACAAAAGGAATTACAAAATGTTAAACAAATCCTAATACAAAACGATTACACAAACAAACAAATTGAGAAAGCAATAAGAAAATACACTCAAAAAAACAATTCAACACAACCCACTAAAGAAAGAGAGAGAAATAAGACCATAATCCTACCCTACGTTAAAGGTATCACAGAACAAATAGGAAGAATTCTTGACAAACAGAACATCCAAACCATATTTAAACCACCTGCGAAAATAGGACAACTTCTAAACAATACTAAAGATAAAAAGGCACCTCTCAGTGATCCGGGAGTATATAAAATCCCTTGTTCTTGTGGCAAAGTCTATATTGGAGAAACCGGGAGGGCGGTGAGTCAACGTGTAAAGGAACATGAGAGTAAAGTCAGGCTAAAACATTTCACGCAATCAGCACTAGCTGAGCATCATATTAAAACAGGTCATAGAATTTTGTTTGATAAAACAACCGTCATCGCGAAAACGCAAAATATTTTTCCAAAAAAACATAGAGAAGCAATCGAAATCTTAAAACACCCTAATAAGATTAATAGGGACAATGGATATAATACCAATCCGATTTGGCTTTCCGTCCTCCCGGGGTTTTTAAAAAGGACTTGATTGGCCAATCAAGTTCGAGCAGTCCCTACCATGGGGCGCTCTGGCCAATCACAGGCATCGTAGAGAATATATATAAGAACAACATAACCTGAAACTTCAGTTTCAGGTCAGCCCTGAAGAAGTGAACTGCAATGTTCACGAAACTTCGGCAAGCTCGTAGTTTTGCACACGAATGAAACCCGAAAAAAGCTTTAAATTTTTTAAATTTTAAATTTAAATTTATCATAACCTAAAACTGTTCAAACTTCCCTAACGGACCGAATGAACGGAACGGATACGCTACAGCGTATCCTTAAAGTATCTACATCGTATCCTCTCCGTATCATGGAAGAAATATTCATTAAAAAACAAAGATGAACATTTAACTTGTTGAAATTCGGATTCTACGTGAAATTTTGCGATAGAATGTCACGGAGTAATTGCAATGGTTTTTCTTGCAAGGATAAAAACTTTAAAAAAATATAATACTCATCGACAACGTGGGCTGAAGGCGACTTTATGCGCATCCATATAATCGTTTAGGCAGTACTGCTTAAACGATTATGGATGCTTGATTATGGACGCTTGAAGTCGCCTTCAACCCACGTTGTCGATAGGTATTATATTTTTTTAAAGTTTTTATCGTTGCAATGAAAACTATTGCAATTACTCCGCCACCTTCTAACGCAAAATTTCACGTAGAATCCGAATTTCAATAAGTTAAATGTTCATCTGCCTTTTTAAACGAATTTTTCTTCCATGATACTGAAAGGATACGATGTGGATGCCTTAAGGATACGCTGTAGCGTATCCGTTCCGTTCATTCGGTCCGCCAGGGTTGCAAGTTTTCTGAAAGGCCCAGCGCTGTTTCTGTTATTGAAAAAGATCTAATTCCGGCGAGATTTCCCTAAGATAACCTAAAATTGTTCGAATTTGTAAGCATTATAAAAGACCCAAGTGCTTCTGTTGCAAAATATCTACTTCCAATGAGAAATCTCTAACATAACCTACAATTGTTCAAACTGTTTTGTTTTCAGGAAATAATTCTAACAGTTTCTAATGAAAAATATCCAATTCCGGCAGGAATTCCATAACATAATCTAAAAATGTTCAAATTTATAAAATTCATTGAAACTTAACTGTTTCTGTTCAAGATTATCCAATTCAAGCGAGATTTCTCTGAGGTAACCTAAACTGTTCAAATTTGTAAGTTTTCTAAAAGGCCCAACTCTGTTTCTGTTATTGAAAAATATTCAATTCCGGCGAGACTTCCCTGAGATAACCTAAAATGTTCGAATTTTTAAGTTTTCTAAAAGACATAACTGTTTCTTTTGAAAAATATCGAATTCCGGCGAGATTTCCCTAAGTGAACCTGAAATTGTTCAAATTTGTAAGTTGTATAAAAGATCCATGGCGCAGAAGACGTCGAAAAGTTCGGAACATTGAACTTTCATGCATTCTGTAGCCTTCTTGTGTAATCTGCAGCGGCTTGTAGCAGACGATTTTCAATTTTCTGTTTCATAACACAGGACCAAAAAATCGAAACCCGTGCAACACGGACCAGACTAGGTGGGTCTTATATTTTCGGGGACGCTGCATTCAAATCCGTTGTCCGTTTGGTCCCATCAGGTCAGGGTCAAGGTTAATTTAAGGTCAAACCTACAAAATTCATCGCTAACCAAATAAGTCAGGGTACCTATAGGTTGTCGGGGTCGCTGAATTCGAATCCGTTGTCAAGGTCAGTTCAAGGTCAAACTAAAAAAATGCATTGCTAACCAATTAAGTCAGGGTACGTATAGGTTTTCGGGGTCGCTGAATTCAAATCCGTTGTGCGTTTGGTCCCATCAGGTCAGGGTCAAGGTCAATTCAAGTTCAAACCTACAAAATTATTCGTTAACTAAGTAGTTCAGGGTTACTATGGGTTTTGGCGGTCGCTGAATTAGAATCCTTTGTTCGTTCGGTCCTATCAGATCAGGGTCAAGGTCAGTTCAAGGTCAAATTTACAAAATTCATCGCTAACCAATTAAGTCAATGTACAGATAGGTTTTCGGGGTCGCTGAATTCGAATCCGTTGTCCGTTTGGTTTGACCTTGAATTGCCCTTGACCCTGACCTGATGAGACCAAACGGACAACGGATTTGAATTCAGCGATCTCGAAACCTTTAGGCATCCCGACTTAATTGGTTAGCGATGAATTTTGTAAGTTTGAACTGGAACTGACCTTGACCCTGACCTGATGGGACTAAACGGACAACGGATTCAAATTAAGTGACCCCAAAAACCTATACGTACCCTGACTTAATTGGTTAGCGATGAATTTGGCAAGTTTGATCTTGAACTGACCTTGACAACGGATTCGAATTCAGTGACACCGAAAACCTATAGGTACTCTGACTTATTTCGTTAGCGATAAATTTTGTAGTTATGATCTTGAATTAACCTTGACCCTGGCCTGATGGGACCAAACGGACAACGGATTCGAATTCAGCGACCCCGAAAACCTATAGGTACCCTGACTTGATTGTTTAGAGATGAATTTTGTAAGTTTGACCTTGAAATGACCTTGACCCTGACCTGATGGGACCAAACGGACAACGGATTCGAATTCAGTGACCCCAAAAATATAAGACCCACCTAGTCTGGTCCGTGTTGCAAGGGTTTATATTTTGTGGTCATCTGTAATCGAAGGAAGACGAAGAAGTTATTTCACATAAAATTACTTAGTTTTATGATTGTTAGAATAATTATGTGCGTTGAAGCGTGTTCTCTTGTGCATTGTGCCTTGTGCTTATTCGCTGTGCAAATGTGTGTGCGCCCGCTTTATGTTGCAAAATATCCAATTTCAGCGAGAATTCCCTAACATAACCTGAAGTTGCGTAACCTTTGTTTCTTTGTCAAGATCTATTTGAAAAAATATATTCCCCTCGAGAGATAACACTAAAGAAACTTTGTTATTTAACAACAAAGTTTAAACTTTTTTTGTCTAACTTTTCTGTGATACAATTTCTTTCAGGAAATTCAAATTCATTAAAACTGGTCATAAATCAATGAAATAACTAACTAAAAATAATTTTCAGTTGATAAGAGTAAGAAAAAAATTTGTTATGATATTATTAAAAAACTAATGAACATAAGTCATTTGTAAGAAATATAACAGATATTAATGTGCAATTAAAATCAGTTAAGAATAATAATAGCTGCTATTTAGCAATTTTTTAAACAATTTTGGTAAATTAATGCATAATTCTTTCATTAATAGGTTTAATTTTTTTGCGGATTGAACTGGAAATGTCTTGCCGAAGACTTATTTCTGTCATATTTTTGATAGATATACAAACTGTCAATTATATAAACAATTTCTATAAACAGATGCACATTTCGACCATTTTTTTATGAATGGGCCTAATTTTTTTGCGGTGTCAACTGGAAATGGAATGGAAGCTTCTAATGTGTCCCCTAAGGGTTTACATTTTTCTTGTATCTCTTCCCTATTCCTTCACACACCCCCCACGCACTTACTTGGTGGTGAGAGGGGGACCTACAGTTTAAGGTGGGTTCCGAACCACCAAGAGCAACAGCTTTAAGTACTTAGAGAACCTTTTTCTCTAGAGGTACCGGTCCCACGACTCTCCGGAGGTGAACAACTCCCTTGCTTGGCTAGTGTTCACCGCATGGGCCGCCGAGGCTCTTCCAGAGTGCGAGGCGGGAATCGAACCCGCAAGCCGACGGTGTGGGTCTAAAGCCTACGCCTTAGCCCCCACGACCATCGTCCCACTTCGTGTCAACTGGAAATGTCTTTTCATATTTTTCATAATGCAGAAACTTATTTATATTAACAGTTTTTATAAACAAATGCGCATTTTCAATTTCTTTTCATGAAAAAATGTCAAAATGTGCATTTCTCTATAAAAATTGTTTATATATTTAACCATTTTCGGTCATTTGAAAAATATGACAGCAAAGAGTCCCTGGCAAGACATGTATAGTTGATTTTGCAAAAAATGAACCCTATTAATGAAAAAAATATTCAAAATGTGCATTTTTTTATAAAATTTGTTCATATATTTAACGGTTCGTGTCTATCAAAAAGATAACAGCAAGGAGTCTTCGGCCGGATATTTCTAGTTTGCTCCGCAAAAAATTAAACCTATTCATGAAAGAATGGTCGAAATATGCATTTTTTTACAAAAATTGATGAAATACTTGCTAAACAGCAGCTATTCTTATTATTATTAATCAATTGTTTAATCATTAGTTCGTTCATAACATTATACACATATTTTTGTTATTGTAACTACTGTACATTATTTTTAGTTAGTTATCACGTTGATTTATCACCTGCTTGAATGAATTTGAAACAGTATCACTGAAAAGATCGACGGATTAGTGGGATTGGAATATTTGCAGTTAATTGTTACACTTTGAAAACTTACGGTCATTTATAAAAAAAGCATCAAAATCCGTTAATAATTGACCTGCCGGGCGATTTTTGTCCAAAGAAGGTGCTTTTCCCCCCGCTGTGCCTCGCTTCGATTGGTTCAAAGATTAAAACTTTTCAAGAAGCCCCTCTTTTTGCACCCTTACCACACAAATAACTATTGCCTATTATTTATTTATAAATTCGATTATAAAGCATTAATATCACAAAGTTAAAGCTCACTCAATCATTACGTCGTCAAATTTGATTGTAATATGTAGTTTATCGGTTAATCCTGTCAAGTAGAGACTGTAGCATAGCTTTGAATTCTTCAAAAACTCAGCTTCAAAGAAAAAAAATCGAGAAATAACAAAAAAAATCTAATTTTAGTGGCCACTCTGGAAAGGATATACAACGTATGCAAAAAATCAGATATTTGTTGTTGTTGTTACAGGTAAATAAACTTCTCTCGAACTACAATAGTATCAAGAAGCGTCTCGAAGCCAATTGTTTCCGGTTCAGTGGGGCTGAATTTGTAAGTCCAGAATTTGAAAACGCTGCTCAGGAAATATGTGCAACATTACAAAATGACGTTAATGTTTTGAGGTTAGTTTTACCCAATGGTTTGACAACGGCTGAAGATAAGTGTATTCGTGATACAGCTGTGAACTACGAGCTTTCAGTTGTTAATCACGAGAGATACGGCCAAGAAATTGTTTTCCTAGCTAAGCCTAATTATTAGTTAAATGAATATGACACTTTATATTTCTTACATTTTTGGACAATATTATTTATAATAATATTTTGTCCATTAAGTTTAGCTCGTATATGCGTACGTACAACTAAAGAGGGAAAATGATGCTTGTATAAAGTTGCGTTTATAAATCCAATAAGCGCTCTTTCAACGACTGGTAACTATCCGCTTCCCATATAGGTTTTTTGGTACTGATTTACTGCATATCCTTAAAATTTAAATATGCAACCACATCATTCAATTATTAACCCAGAAGAAAAACTGATCAGGGCGAATTAAAATTTTTGAATTCGGTTCAATCTTGGTTTCTAATGCTTTGAAACGAATTGAGACGCATTTAGAATTGAGCCAGCGCTAATTAAACACGTGTGAATTTGTAACTATTTGGTAGAAAATCAGAACGCAGCTTTTAAATTCCGCGAATTAAAAAGAACTTATCTTTTTTTTAATTACCAGTATTTTTTTAATAAATAAAAAAACTCACAAATGAGCAAAGTCTTTAAACTTATTGGCGCTGACTCGAATTCAGATGAATTAGTGCTAGTACACTGACGATAACGAAATTCGCCATAGTTTAACTTATGCGAAATTCAGCGATTGGAATGCCCTAGCAAGAAGTGGAAAAAACACTAGCATGTATGCCTGTCAAGTCTTGTGCAAAAAAATTACCGGAAGTTTCTAAGCTAGCTCCGTAAATGTACACTGACTTTTCTATCAGGCATTTTAGTGTGACGTCATGCCATGTCGATATTAGTATTATTATACCATTAAGCCGTTTCCCTTTCGGGGTAGGATAATCCACAGAAATAACAGAAATATTTATTTTAACCCGAAGCACTGAAAATTCCGTTATCATGATTTTTCCTCAAGTGTAGTTATTTTGACAAGACTATAATATTTCATCGTCTATCTGCGACTGCTAGAGTTTTCGAATATCAATCACAAAGTATTATAAAGAGCTCCGAATATATCGGCCGCTTCGGAAAAGCGTGCAAAATAGGTTTCGAGGTTATAAAAATGGCTGTTAATCCATGTGGAAATGATTGCAAACGACAGAGCCTGTCGTTTGCTATCATTTCTCAAGCATAAAAAAAAACGTTTTCCACAAAAACTATTGAAATTAGCCAATTTTTCACTCCGAATACAGATTTGATTCAAAACAGGAATAGGCTCTAATTATTTAAACAAGATGTAATTCTAGTATTTATAGAGTAAAATGTGGCAATTCAATATTGAGGTTGGGTCCTGGTTCCAGCGTCCTCAAAGTTGGAACTCCTTCTAATACTTCGCGCGACATCAATATAATAGAATGAATACACATTGCAACCTAACCTTAAATTTGAGACCTTATTTTTACCTTGAATCTGAATAGCCGCAGATCGACGATAAAATAATACACGTCTTTCAAAATAACTACTACAGGTTTGGAAAAATCATGACAACGGAATTTTTACTTCTTCGCGCTAATATGAATATTTTTGTGAAATTGCCTGTTTAAGTAATGTTCGCCCTTATACCTCGAAACGTGCCTGTCCAACTTAAAAGCCATTTTTTCAATCCTTCTTAATTCGTATACCAACTCAAAGTTCACTCCGAATTACTGAGAGTGACATGCTTTCCACATGCACTAGAGAGTCAAATAATAGCTTGAAAGGATTTTTTAGCCGTTTGAAAAAATTCAATTATGCAAAAGTTATCTAACTTTTTCTATATCAGGTCCGGCGTTTTTTTGGGATATGTCGTTTCTTTGACAAGGAATTTTTCAGAGATGGTTTTCCTTTTTCACAATTCAGTAGAGTCGAATACCTCGAGTTGATTTTTTTTTATTCAAATGCACAAAAGTGAAATGTTTTTTGTTCCTTTTTTAAAATTAGAATTTTGTCATTTAGCCCTTATGCTGTGTCATCATCCATCGTATATTTCATTTGCCCATGAAGATAGATGTTAAATATTAATATATTGGAATAGTTTTGGCCAATTAGGTGATTTGCTAGAGTTTGTGCAATCACTTCATTCGTCAAAACTATTCCACTATTCTACTAATCTACCTCCATGGGACTGCGCCCTCAGATGGATAGAAATGTTCATGTCCGAAGCTTTCACCAGTGTATCTCAAGTGTCAGTCAGAAAAAGTTCAACTCATATAGACGGTATAGACTAAAGATATTCCTTTTAAAACTAGCCCGAAAAGTTTGACACGTGTAAGTTTTTCATGAGGTATATTTGTAATTTCTTATACCTATACTATATTACTACACTTTTTATTTAAAGAAATAAAAGAATAAAGAACTGTATTCCTTCGAATGGTTGATTATTTTTATCCCACATTTTCCTATAACTTTACTTTTGTTTTAAAAATTAAAAAATCGTTTTTATATATATTCTTTCTTATTAGCTTCCATCAAATAATTGTATATTATTCGTTCGAGAATATTCTTTGTGCTAGCTTTCAATGAAATATAAAAGAAACAGCAATTGGTTATTGAAGTAAACCGGAAGCAGCAAGCTGCAGTCAATCATGGAATTCTTAGATATCATAACTTTTTTATAATGAAAATAATGACAAAAAATTGTCGTCGATCACGCAACTCTACACAGCACAAAAGATCTTTGATTTTGTGGTCAAAGCCAGAAAATACATTGTAACGAAAGTTTTGTCACAATGATACTCTACATTCTACCTTTACTTCTTTTAGGTAAAACTGGGTATATTTATAATAAATTAAAAGAGAGTGCAGCCAGAAAAGGCAGATTTAGAAAAGGCAGACCCATAGCACAAGGAGAACATTCGTCCGGTCCAGAAAGTCAAATTGAGTTATTGGTTTACCAAAAAAATTTAGTTAGTACAATTGGTTACGTTAATATCGGTATAAGCCCTTTATTCGATATCCTACAGGTTCTTCAGTATTTGCTGCTAATGGGTCAATAAATCATCAACATGACACCTTGGAAGACCTTATGCTTAAAGAAGCAATTTTAGATGCTTTGGTGAACACTAAATTGGGAATTCAAGATGATCAAAAATTTTTGTCAAGTGTTCTGGATCCTGTCGTGATTCCTGAAAGAGACGTTAGTTTCATACTATTCACCAAAGTTAATCCCGATGAGCCGTTTCTAATGAAGTTGGGTGACTCCGAAAATTTACAAGAGTCTTCTTTTAATGCTTTGCATTTAACCAAAATCATAATTCATGGCTGGACCGACAGTTCACAGACATCCTGGCTTCAAGAAATGCGCAGAAACTATCTCAACGTCGGTGCCTACAACGTTATTTGCATTGACTGGTTCGCTGGATCAGTCAAAGAGTATCTAGCAGCAGCAAAGATAACTCGACAAGTCAGCATTCTACCAACATCATATTCTTCAGAAGGAAATGATTTTCTTGTTCAGTGAAGTGATCGATGATTCCGTGTTACAGGTTGGCGGGTACTTGGCCAAGTTTTTGGAGTTTCTTCGAATGAAGGGGAACCTCGCCCTAAACGACGTTCACATCTTAGGACATAGCCTGGGAGCTCACGCTGCTGGCTTCACTGGTGCTTATATGTCAGGAAAAATTGGTAGGATTACTGGAATGGACCCAGCAAGACCTGGATTTGAGACACCCAGATTTAAGGATCCGAAGGATCGGCTGGATGCTTCCGATGCGAAATTCGTCGATGTTATCCACACTTGTGCTGGTACCATTGGATTTGCAAAACCTATAGGTCACGCTGACTTCTACCCCAATGGAGGGACGTTCAGACAACCAGGTTGTCCTATTTTGATGACACGTAAGTGAAAATCTCATTATGTACGTTTACGTATTTATTTTTCATATAATAAAGCGCGATTTTTGTCCAATGATCTATTCCGGCTATCCATTAAAAAAAAACCTTGTCTGGCAGGATGGCCGCAAACTTCATTTTTAACCTTTCGACTATTACTATACACCCTAGGTTAAAATAACTTGGGACTATTGTATTGAGATTTATGACTTTAAAGCATATCATGGGATGGAGATTATTGTTCCATCTAGTGAAAATTATAAATATAAAACTTTAAGGCTTTTTCATGAACAACTGATTTTTAACAGTGTTTATACACACTGGGAAAAACATGGTTAAGCGATATTTTATATAGGTGGCCATAAGTGGCAAGGTAACGGAGATCAAATTTTTATTACAAGCTTTTGCTTGCACTCTGGGGGTATGTATGCATATCGGGTGGTCCGAAAATGCATTTGAAATTTTTGTTTCGAATTTTTATGCATATCGCCCGGAAATGTGTTTAAATCCACACAAAAATAAATCCATTTTTTTTGTTCTGAAGAAAAAATGATATTTCGAGGTGGCGCAAGTCCCATGAAGTTTAACACGTATTTCCTATTAAAAAAAGGCGTTTTTGTCAATTTTATTCAGAATCGTCAATATTAGCAGAATCGAGTAGAAACTCAACATTTCTCTTAACAATTAGCCATAGAATGTGAATAAAATATTAATTTTTGAAATCTTATCCCAGATAGCAAAATGCCCGCTGACTGCAAGCGAACTGCCGGCCCGCGTTCCGATCGATCGGACCGATGTGCCGGCAGATATGCACCTTAATGTGCACACCATTGATGGCTATATAGCTAGCCCAACAGGCGGAAGCGACGCGGTCCGGCGAACTGCATGACCGACGGTCAGGTAAAATGCCGGCCCACGGTGGGAGAAATCCAAGATGTCTGCACGCTGAGCTGTCGAGGGAAAGAAAACGGACAACATTTTCAGATAAATAACCTGAGAAATGGTCAGCAGTCCTGAATTCTTTTTAGTAGGGTATATCTTACCCACTTTTTTTTCCACGCACAGCAGGCAAACAATTAAAAAACAGCAACTCGCCAAAAAATCAAACACCAAGCGAACAAAACGAACGAAAGCACTTTTCGCTCACGTCGTCGCGCTAAATCCGAGCCAAAATTCATGGGTGAACGCCACAAACGAGATACACATGGCAAGAACAGCTGATCCAAACCGCGCATGCGCGTTTTCGATCTCAATCTACTCGCACTATCAGCCTGCAGCGGTGGGGCAAGTCGCAGGCCCGTCGTTCCTCGCCGTTTGCACGACCGATGGGCGTCTAATCTGCCGGACCATTGTCCACCCGTCGGTCGCATTCCGACTCTGCCGACCTGTCGCGGCCATTTAGCAGATAGCTTGGTCTCCAGCTCATCAGGCTGATCACGTGCCGGCACGCATTGTTATCTGGGTATAAGTCGGTTTTATAGGGCACCAAAAAAACTCCGTAAGTGAAAAAATAGGGTTTGCGAGTTTTTGACGCTAATTACGATTCTTTTGCAGATTTTTCACTGCATATTGTTTGTAATACATAAAATATTGCTTTATACTGGTAATTAGATATTGTTGATTGAGAAGAGAAATATTGAGTTTCAACTCGATACAGCTAATATTGACGATTCTGAATAATATTTACAAAAACGTATTTTTTATGGGAAATACTTGTTAAAATTCATAGTACTTGCGCCACCCCTAAATATAATTTTTTTCAAACAAGAAAAAAAAATGGATTTATTTTTATCGAACGAATTTTCGGGCGGTATGCATAAAAATTCGAGAAAAAAATTTTGGATCAACCTAATCTGCATACCTCCTAAAAAAGTTTAAATTTTGTGAGAAAAC
Source organism: Andricus coriarius (assembly GCA_932066315.1). NCBI lineage: Eukaryota > Metazoa > Arthropoda > Insecta > Hymenoptera > Cynipidae > Andricus > Andricus coriarius. Next base: position 11,812 of record CAKNWT010306974.1, on the reverse strand, counting down.
AATTGCGCAGTTTTTCAAATTTCATTAACAGAGTGATCTTGGATACAACGTGTGTTCGCCCCCCCCCCCCCCCCCTGTAACAAATTCATAGTTTATCACTTTCTTTGTTAATCTATAGTAAGCGTATTCAAATTGTGCACATGGGAGAACGTAAAATTGTCAGCACTTTCCTGTGCGTTACTGTAAAATGGAAAAAAAATTCACCTGAGCCCGTTTTTTTTTGCAATAATTCACAACTCAAAGACCAATTTTCCAGCAACGGAATCCGCACTGAGGGCGTGCTGAGTCTGAACGAATGACAAAACAATAAGTCATCTGCCCTGTATTGGCTGATTCACTTGTCCGTGTGCGCTCACCAAATCGTCACAACACAATATTCGACAAACAATGAAAAATAATGTCTGCTGAATGATAAGAGACTTTCGGTATTTATGGGTTGACAAGTAACCCTCTGAGTCATGTTACATTGAAACTAAAACATCTTCCATGCATTTCCTTTACTGCATATGTTAAAAAAAAATTGAAATTTTTGTAGAAGTGGGAGGGGGTGACCCAGAAATAAAAGGAACTTCAATTTTTTGAACATATTCAGTAAAAGTAATGCATTGAAGATGTTTTAGTTTCAATGTAGCACGACTAAGAGGATTATCTGTCAATCCAAAAATACCGCAAGTCACTCATCATTCGACAGACGTAACTCTTCATCGTTTGTCGAATGTTATGTTTTGACGAGTTGGTTAGCGCACACGGACGAATGGATCAGCCAATACTAGGCAGATGGCGTACTGTTTTGTAATTTGTTAGACTCAGCACGCCCCCACTGCGGATTCTGTCGCTGGCTAATTGGTCTTTGAGTTGTGAATTGTTACAACAAAAAAAACGGACTCAGGTGCATTTTTTTCTATTGTATAGTAACGCACAGGAAAGTGCTGGCAATGTTAGGTTCTACCCTGTGCACAATTTGAATATGCTTGCTATAGATTAACAAAGAAAGTGATAAAATATGAATTGTTTTTTCACGAAATACAATTTTTTAGGTGGTATGCATATTAGGTTGGTCCAAATAAATCCATTTTGTTTTGTTTTGAAAATAAATTATATTTAGAGGTGGCGCAAGTACCATGCACTTTAACACGTATTTCCCATAAAAAAGACGTTTTTGTAAATTTTATTCAGAATCGTCAATATTAGATGTATCGAGTTAAAACTCAATATTTCTCTTCACAATCAGCAATATATAATTATCAGTACAAAGTAGTATTTTATGTATTACAAACAATTTGCAGTAAGAAATCTGCAAAAGAATCATAATTAGCATCAAAAACTCGCAAAACCTATTTGTTCACTGACGGGGTTTTTGTTACCCTATAAAACCGACTTATGGGGGTTGAATAATTAATATTTTATTCATATTTGATGGCTAATTATGAAGAGAAATGTTGAGTTTCAACTCCATTCTGCTAATATTGACGATTCTGAATAAAATGTACAAAAACGCCTTTTTTATAATGGGAAATACATGTTAAACTTCATGGGGCTTGCGCCACCTCGAAATGTCATTTTTTTCTTCTTCAAAAACAGAAAAAAAACTGATTTAATTGTGTGTGAATTTAAACACATTTCCGGGCGATATGCATGCAAGTTCGAGAAAAAAATTTCAAATGCATTGTCGGACCACCCTCATATACATGTATACACCCACACTGTAAGCAAAAGCTTGTAATAAAAATTTGATCTCCGTTACCTTGCCACCTATGCTGCCATATATTACATCCATGGGACAATAAACTCCAGTAGCAGCGGTTCTCACGTTCTCAGTTGTCACATGTATTAAATTTCAGTAGCGGTAGTGCATATTTGCTTCACACACATGTATATTAAACCTCACACAGATTTTTCTAACAGTGTAGGGCAGAAAAAATGCCAACAAAGGAAATGCTTAAAGGGTTCATTACACAATAAAGAAAGGTGCAAATGAAGATGTTGAGGTATGTAAAATATAGGCTATGTTTTACCGGTATTTCATATGCTATTAATTAGTGTATACTTTTATTCATCTCGAATGCTTGTAGAATTATAATGAAATACTACTTACAATTCAGATATTGTTGCAGAGAGATCACTGAACTGACGGATATAATGATGAAGCATAATATATCAAGTATATTCCTAATGTTAACAATCACGTAAAAAGGAAAATGCTAAATGAAAATTCGAGTTCCGGTGTTCCAAACAAAAGGCCAACACCGCTGCAGCCACTAATAGTCAACAATAAAAGGCCGCTTTATATTTATGATCCAAATACTGAAACTTGGAACCCGTTTCAGTGTTGACTAATTTTCTTGTAACTAACAAATTTTAGTTTCTGTTTTGCAATCTTAACGATAATCGTTGCTTTATAAACATATAATATGTGATTGCAAAGCAAAAGAAAATGTTCCTGTAGAAATAATATAAGATTAAAATATATGTCTGCAAAGTATATTATTGAAGCAAAGATTTTGTACTTAGAAAAGAACACTACTCATTAATATATATTTGTATAAAGAATGAGACTGCATTTGGAAATTACATTTTGATTTCACGAGAAAATTGATATATATTCGTGCATTGTCTTCCATATCCTTGGGCGTCTTTTATTGTTAATCCTTTAATAAAAAAATAAAATGAAACGTTTTTTGCAAACAATATTATTTAACTTTTATTCATATTATATATCTACTTTGAATGTTTTCCTGAAACCACCCTCTTATCTTACCCTTATCTTTTATTACAGAAAATTACGTATTTGCCAATACCTTTCCAAAATAGTAGGAAAAATAGACTTTTTTATGTAACAAACATGTACACCTATCGGCTGTCTACTCAATGTGAAAAGTTTGAACATTTAAAAGGAACAATATTTTTGAAAAAATAATGTGCACATACATTTTTTAAGCAAAACCAAGTCCCCCTGTAGAGGCTAAGAAACACTCTTAAACGTGAAAGTTTTCCCACAAGTTATTTAATGCAACAAATATATATAAATATCATATGAAATAATCGCAAAAACAATACGCAATTCAAAAATATTTTAACACGTTCAAGTGGTACGTGGATGGTTTATAACATATTCTGAGCATCAGGTTAAAAAATAAAATGAGTATTGAGTAAATAAAAAATGTCATGTTATTTAAAGTAATCTTTTTTTTATGTTTTAAATTACTTTTACTAATTTAAGCTTTTAAAATGGATATGCAAACTTTATTACAGGTAAATTTGAAAATATTTAAGATTTATTTATCGAGAAATTATAATTCAAATTTTATAAAAGTTAAATATTAAACAGAAACTCAGTCGAATTTATTTTAAAACTTTAAAAAAAGTATATTAAATAAAAGATTTTATATTTTCTTAATTACCAGCACAGATGTTAAATTTACTTTTGATAGTAAAGCATGCACGCGTTTCGAACTGGTTTTCACTTCCTTTTCAAGGTGTGAAAAATTCAAAAATTTTCGAAGATTTTAAGGGATGACTGAAAAATGAAGAAAAATAAAATCCCCGAAACAGTAAAATTTCCAAATTCCCGAATTCAAACATGCCCGAATAATAAATTTCACGAAACTATAAAATTGTCGAAATATAAGAATCCCGAATAATAAAATTCCTGGCCGAAGATTGCCGAATTATAAAATATCCGAACTAGGAAATTTCCGAATTAAAAAACTCACGAGTTGAAACAATTAAAAAATTGTTTTTTTTTTTTCAAAATAAATATTATATATTTATTAAAAATAAAAGGATCAAATATTTTGATCAAGGAAACAAATTTTGTTAATGTTTAAAGTTTAAAAAAATTATTGTTTCAATTAAAAATAACAATAATTGAAAATAGTGTTTTTCTGGATGAACAATTTTGTTTGAAAATGTGCACAGTATTTAAAAATTTTTACAAAAATCAAATTTTTTATTAAAAAAAAAATAAATAAAAATAAACTTAGAGATAAATCAGTGATGAGTTGAATTCTGTAAAGTTTGTTTGCACGTGTGTTTAAATTTACACAATTTTTATGCACTTACTGTTAATTTTAATTCAAACAATAATGTTAAAGAACTATTAACATTGCAAAAAATGTGTCTTTGATAAAAGGATTTGATCATTGCATTTTGAATAAATAAGTAATATCTATTAAATAACTATTTTTTTAATTGTTTCGAATCGGGAATTTGCTTCTTCAGATATTTTATAATTTGACAATTCTCTGTCGAGAATTTCTCAAATCGGGATTTGTAAATTTCGGCAATTTTATAATTTCGGGAATTTTATTATTCGAGAATTTTACAATTTAGAAATTCCACAGTTTCGGGAATTTTATTTTTCTTGATACAATAAATGTTAAATATTTGCAAATGTACCTGTATTAAAGTTTGCATCTCCATTCTAATTAATATACAAAATGTTAAAAGCATAAATTAGTAAAAATAATTTAAAACCTAAAAAAAGATTACTTTAAATAAGATTATATTTTTTACTTACGGAATACTCATCTTATTTTTTAACCTAATGGTCAGAATATATTAAAAACCATCCACGTACCACTTGAACGTGTTAAAATATTTTTGAATTGCGTATTGTTTTTGCGATTATTTCATATGATATTTATATATATTTGTTACATTAAATAACTTGTGGGAAAACTTTCACGTTTAAGAGTGTTTCTTAACCTCTACAGGGGGACTTGGTCTTCCTTAAAAAATGTATGTGCACATTATTTTTTTCAAAAATATTGTTCCTTTTAATTGATCACACTTTTCATATTAAGTAGACAGCCAATACGTGTACATGTTTGTTTCATAAAAAAGTCTATTTTTCCGACTATTTTGGAAAGGTATTGGCAAATACGTAATTTTCTGTAATAAAAGATAAGGGTAAGATAATAGGGTGGTTTCAGGAAAACATTCTAAATAGATATATAATATGAATAAAAGTACAATAATATTGTTAGCAAAAAGACGTTTCATTTTATTTTTTAATTAAAGGATTATCAATAAAATACGCCTAAGGATATGGAAGACCATGCACGAATATATCAATTTTCTCGTGAAATCAGAGAGTAATTTCCAAATGCAGTCTCACTCTTTATACAAATATATGTGACGTGCGCCGAAAAAAGGGGGCTTACTCTGAAAAGTGAGATTGTTCAGGGCGAGCGGTCGAAGTCGACTGTATAGACGCGACTTTGAGGAGGAAGGGTAGACTCACGAAATCTTCCCTCTCCATTTACTATACATTCTCACCCACATAGCAGCACGGCTCATGGACGGTGTATAGATGAGACGCGCAGATTGCACTGGTGAGTGGTGGGAGGTGTTTTACGGGATCTCGAGCGAAAGCCCGATTTCTCGGGTATCTAACAACTCAATTATTAGCAATAATAACGCTCGGAAATTTTTGTCGATGGTTTCATTAAAAAGAGCGACACAAAAACTATCGAAAGGTGTAAAATCCTCGATTTCGATTTTTTTAGAGTAAGCCCCCTTTTCATCGGCGCACGTCACATATATTAACGAGTAGTGTTCTTTTCTGAGTACAAAATCTTTGCTTCAATAATATACTTTGCAGGCATATATTTTAATCTTATATTATTTCTACAGGAACATTTTCTTTTGCTTTGAAAGCACATATTATATATTTATAAAGCAACGATTATCGTTAAGGTTGCAAAACAGAAACTAAAATTTTTTAGTTACAAGAAAATTAGTCAACACTGAAACGGCTTCTAACTTTGAGTATTTGGATCATAAATATAAAGCGGCCTTTGATTGTTGACTATTAGTGCCAGCAGCGGTGTTGGCCTTTTGTTAGGAACACCGGAACTTGAAGCTTCATTTAGCATTTTCCTTTGCGGATGAAGTATTGCTGGTGACCTTGGAGGTGTTTTCCTTTTTACGTGATTCTTAAAATTAGGAATATACTTGATATATTATGCTTCATCATTATATCCGTCAGTTCAGTGATCTCTCTGCCGAGATTTTTTTTGGGGAGAAACTGTTATTGCGCTCGAACCATTAAACTTCTCTTCATTCAAAACATCGCTGAAAAAGATATCGTTTTCGTTTGAAGACAGATTCGAAAGTAGCGAATTGTGTTTCACATGTTCGGTCTCAGTTCCTGTTGTGATGTTTTCACCTGGAAAGTATGGTTACATTTTTAAAATGTTCTTTATAAATTTTTAATGCAGCAAAACAATGTCTGAATTGTAGGTAGTACTCAATTAGAATTTTACAAGCATTCGAGATAAATAAAAATATAATCTAATCAATAAAATATGGAATACCGGTAAAACATAGCCTATATTTTACATACCTTAGCATCTTTATTTGCACCTTTCTTTATTATGGAATGAACCGTTTTAGCATTTTCTTTGTTGGTATTTTTTCCGCCCTAGCGACCTCCAGCTTCTTTTTGAAGCATACTTTAACCTATGGCTTGCATTTTTCAATGTTTTACACAACTCAGCTAAATGCCGCTTCATTCCCGTTGCGTTTTTACATAAGTTTCACCACAAAACATGCACTTGGCAAACGTTTTTCGGTTATGGAGAAATAGTTTATAAAGTTTCCAAACTTCGTCCTTTCTTTTTCTCATTTTTAATCATAATTACATCCACGGACGCGAGAAAATTCAACAAAACTTTGTAATCCCCCATATGAAAAAGAAGAATTCGAAAAGCATTGGAAAACCATTGAAGTGCAGAATTGAAAGAGCATTGGAAAAGCATTTTAGAATAATTATTTTATCATTTTCTCTCTGAATGCTATTTTTGCGGAGGATACTTAGAAAAAATTCTGTCCGACTGTTAAGGTCTTTTCTACTGAACTGAAAAGTACCATTCGACAACTGAGAACGTGAGAACCGCTGCTACTGGGGTTTAGTGTCCCAGGGATGTAATGGATGGTAGCATAGGTGGCAAGGTAACGCAAATCAAATTTGTATTACGAGCTTTTGCTTGCAGTGTGGGGGTATACATGTATATGAGGGTGGTCCGAAAATGCATTTGAAATTTTTTTCTCGAATTTTCATGCATATTGCCCAAAAATGTGTTTAAATTCACACAAAAATAAATAAGTTTTTTTTGTTTTTGAAGAAAAAAAAATGACATTTCAAGGTGGTGCGAGCCCCATGAAGTTTAACATGCATTTCCCATTATAAAAAAGGCGTTTTTGTACATTTTATTCAGAATCGTCAGTATCAGCAGAATCGAGTTGAAACTCAACATTTCTCTTCACAATTAGCCATCAAATATGAATAAAATATTAGTTTTTCAACCCCCATAAGTCAGTTTTATAGGGTTACAAAAAACCCCGTCAGTGAAAAAATATGCATCGCATGCGTAGTAATACAAGGTGCCTGCGTTGGGAGCACTGCTCCCACTTGATACGCAATATACTATTATTGTAAAATCAGAAAGAGCACATGCGTTTTACCCAAAACGGATACTTCCATTAGTGAAAATGTATTCCTATACTAAAGTTATCGGTGCAGACGGTTTTTCTTGAATATCTCCGTTCACCCCAGACAAGTTTTACATATCTTTTTGGTTTGAACCGCAGTCCAACTGTGTGTAAAATAAGTGGTCGTAAGAAGCGCCGCCTACCGTCAACATTCCTATATTAGAAAGTAGCTTAGTGATTGTGATGTAATGCGATGTCATCTGCAAGCAATGTAATTAGGGATCGTGCACATAATACGTAACGCGTTTTTCTTTTGTTTATATCGTTGTATCCCTTTTGGCTTCATGGCAATTTTATTCTCGTCTTTATTTAAACAAAAGAAAAACGCGTGACGTATTATATGCACGACCCCTTAGCTGAAACTCCATTCGCTTTCTGAACAGTTATTGGCTGTCGATGGATAAGGCTCGATTACACTTGAGTTTTGTTTTCCATAAGAAGTGATCACCTTCGTGGAAGCGTTACTCATAATACACTAATCGCTGTATAATGAATCCTGCCGATTGAACGGCACTCAAACGGCTCTCAAACGGCACTGCCCAGTGCCGTTTCAGTGCTGCTCGTTTAAAGCTACTCAGATTCCAGTTTTAACCCTTAGTTACCCCACGGGTATAATGACCCAGATGGTTTTTTGAAATTGGCGAAATTTCTGTATAACCAGGGGAGGAGGCTAGGACCCGGGTAGGGGGAGCAGGAGTATAAAGACCCTATTTTATGCTGAACCCATGATCAGACTCAGTTGGATTGGTGTACGCCGAAAGCGACGTGGAGTAAGAAAGAGTACTAAAACACGTGGGGTAACTGAGGGTTAAATGCCTGCAGAAGTTCCCTTTATACCTGCGACTTGGCTACCACGTAGACCAGCTGAAAGGGATTAACAATTGTAAAATTTTGAAATTGCCTCTGCGAAAGTTATAAATTCAGAATCTACGGGTGTCGATAATTTCAGATATCTAACTTTTTTTTAGAAGTTTAATTGTCATATGAACAACTGCAGGACTTCGCTGGGAGCAGGTGCTAATCTGAATAATTCCACACGCTCCCAGCGAAATCGCGGGAAAATTTCAGCTGTAACCACGTCTCACGACCCTGAGATAGGTGGTTACAGTCTGCGGCGAATTCAATACGATGATCCGGCAAAAGTCTCGTGCAGCCTGAGGACACGGAGCGACCCAAGGACGACCGCCATCTGCATTTTCCCCGCAATTGTCTTAGCATTTTCTTGACACGCAGGGATGCTTTTCAGGCTATTAACCAGTGAAACCTTGGCACCTCCAAGAGCGCCGATGATCAAGACGATAAGCTTAACGGAATATTCCGTGTATAGCCGTCGCAACTCCCTTATAAGTTCTTTATACCTCTCTTTCTTTTCATTCTCCTTGGCTATGATGTTTTTGTCAGCTGGTGCCGAAAATTCGATAACGAACATGGTTCGTTTCTCGAAGTCAAGAAGGACTATGTCAGGTCTCGAGTGCGCAACAGAAACAATTGTCGAGAATATGAAGTTCCAGTATATCCGACACTTCTCATTCTCGACAATTGATTCTATTTCCCTAGGAGCGTTTAGCGGAGCGGTATTTGGGCTGATGCCGTAAGAGTGACAGAGATGGTAATAAAGCACTCTTAGTGCCGCATTGTGCCTTTGGATGTAGGTCGTTCCCGCATGAGTTGGACCACCAGATAGTATGTGTCCTAGATGCTCGGGGTTTGCATGACACACTCTGCAGCTATCACCGGGAATGTCTTGGCTCAAAATGTGCGAGGGTATGCTAGAGTGGAAATGACACCGTCTTGGCATGCCAAAATGAAAGCCTCCGTGCCCGACTTCAATCCGGGTGATTTAAGGAAAGCAAACGTTAGCTCTTACGACATCGACAGGTCCTCCACATTTCTGCGGAAGATGCCGCGGATCTTCTTCTCGAGGAGCTGTTCGCGAAAGTTTTTCTACTGTGCTTTCTTAATCCGGGCCTTCAGGAGTGAGTACTCGAGATCGATAAGATTTTATGTACTTTGCTCATCCCTGATATTGAAGTCAAGGCCGAGTGTTTCAGCAGCCTCCTCCGCTGCTTTGTAAGGAAACGCCCCTTTGCCCGCGACCACCTTGACGGTGTGAGGTGTAAAGTCGCGGAACAGAAAATTTAAGGTGCATGCTTTTGTTCATGTGCATAACTCTTCGGGACCCGATATCGAGGGGTCTGAGCTCCTCCTTCGTCCATGGAACCACTCAAAATGAATAGAGTAATACCGGGACGGTAAGCATGTTCGTCGCAGATACTTTGTTCCTCGTCGACAGTTCGGAAGACCAAATTCCTCGAATGAGACGTTTGTATCTGTATCGGAGAGTATCCTTTATAGATGTCACGTCCTGAATTCGGCTCTGTGGCACGCCCAGGTATTTATAGGTCTCTCCAGCGCCAAGGTGTCGTATAGCGCTTCTGTCGACGAGCTCAGGGTCGTCCGGGATTCCATTAAGTTTTCCTTTCTTCAAATAAACCTTGGCGCATTTTTCTAACCCGAACTGCATTCCAATTTTTCGAGTGTACTCTTTGACAATGTCTAGAGCTAGATGTAGTTTCTCTTGATTTTTAGCATATATCTTAAGATCATCCATGTAAAATACATGAGTGACTTTATGCTTTCGATTTCCAGGTTTGCCGCAGAGGTACCCTTCGGAATGGCGAAGTGCGAGAGATAGAGGCAATACTGTCGGGCAAAAGAGGAGAGGGCTTATGGTGTCGCCCTGAAACACACCTCTCTGAAAGGTGACATTGTTAGTGATCACACGATGTTTTCCAGATGAGATAGTAAATCTGGTTTTCCAAAGCGGCATTAATCTCTCTATGCACCTCACGATGTGTGGACGAACCTTTAAACTTTCCGGCAGACAGATGACAAGTCTATGGGAGGTTGAATCAAAAGCTTTCCGGTAATAAATCCAGGCCATCGATAGGTAACGCTGATAGAATGCTGCGTCTTTACAGACACATCTATCGATGAGCAGGTTCTCCCGACATCCTACTACACCTTTCTTTAAGCCACGCTGTTCTTGATACCATCTGGTCCCGGAGCGAAATAGTTCTTCATGCCTCTTAATACGTTTTTCACCTACCCGGTAGTGATTGGTGGGCATTCCTCCTCAGGTGTTATAAGGGCACTGCAAAGCTCCTTGAAGCTATTTATATTCTTCGAGTGTTCTTTCAGTGGATGCTGCACTTCGTACACTTCTCTCCAAAATGTCTCGACCTCCTCTGGTGTGGGCTGGTGGTCGACAGTAACTGGAGGGTCTTGGAAGAGTCGAGATGGGTCAGACAAAAACTGTTGATTTTCTCTGACCCACCTCTCTCTCCGCTCTAGACCTCTCCTAGTGTTAGATAGTACTCGTATTTTTTCAACAATGTGCTACCTGATGGTCAGTAGCTTTGAGTTGTTAAGTGTGTGATGACAGATCCGCAGCTTGCGCGCGAACTGTCGAACCTTGGCAGTGAAAAACCTGCCAGATGTTATGTAGTAAATCACACACTGAATACGAGACGCGTACTGTCTGCCCTAGCCTATCTTTGTGCTGAGTTTATGCATTCGTCTTTTGGTCTTATGATCAACCGTTGGTTTTGTTTTACGGTTTGCATCTGCCAAAGCTCTCGCTGCATTATACACACTACAATTAATAGTCCAGAGGTCAGGTTCTTCGGAAAATCTCCACAAAGCTCTTCATCCAGTTCAGCCAGATCTTTGGGCTTAAGAGAAACCTGAATGTTGATGTTTCTCCGGGTCCTGAAGCATCGCTCTTCCTCTATTGGGTGTCTGCTCGCGGTTGGTCTCAGTGTCGCCTCTCTTTCTCTGTTGCCGGCTTCTTCTGGCTGCGGTTAAGTAGGCGCTCCGCTTATATAACCCCTTTTTCTGACTTCCTCGGCACGGTTTCGCAGACGTTGATGAGAAAAATGCGAGAGCTCTGGGTGTTTCTCGCACCACAGAGAATGCAGTCGTACCATGTAACCTTTTCGTTCAGGGGCTATATATATATATGTATATTTCGATTCCTTTGGAATAGAACTGAAGGGCCTATGACAAAGCCACCGAACGCGTCCTCGGGTTGCGGATAGAGGGTCCCTGTACCAAAGGTTTCTGCTGAATATGGTTACAATAATTAAGAAGCAGTCGCGAACAATTGCCCAGGGATGGTCCTGAAGGAATAACCGTTAAGCGGAGGCGTAAAAGCCGTGCCGAAAGCTGCATGGTACCTGGGTGAGGAGTCTTAAACGGTGACTCTGAGATACCGGGCGACCTCTCAGAGTATGCAGCCTTATCCTTGCATGCA
>CAKNWT010306963.1:3219-19000 GCA_932066315.1 Andricus coriarius | reverse complement strand
ACTTTGTTGAAAAATTATACTGTTTTTTCAATTCGTATTTTTATACAGAAATATAATCCTTTTGAATTGAAAATTGAACTGTCTTCTAAAAAATCCGTCTTTTCGGCTTATTATTCAGCTATTTGGTTTAAATTCAATTATTTGGTTTTAAATTAAACTATTTGGTTGAAAACTCAACTATTTTGTTGAAAATTTATCCACTTTGCTTAAAAGTTCTATTATTTTCATAGAAAATTCCACTATTTGGTTGGATGTTAACTTTTGGGTTCAAAATTCACTTTTTGATTGCAAATGCATATATCTAGGTTGAAAATCGAACTGTTTTGTAAAAAATTCGTCTTTTTGGTTTAAGAATTCAGTTGTTTTCTAGAAAAATCGCCTTTTTGAAAATGCTTCTCTTTTGGTATAAATTTAATCTCTTTTTACGTAAAAATGCAACTGCTTGGTTAAAAATTAATCAATTATGGTTGAGGATTCAACTGTTTTATTAAAAATTAGTCTTTTTTGGTTCAATAATATGGTTTTTTATTTTAAATTGAATTATTTTTTGGTTGAAATATCAACTTTTACATATCTCTTTGATAATTTATCTTTTTAGTTATCCTTTTTTGGTTAAAATATAAAATATAATTCGTTACGAACGAATTTTTTTATCGAAAATTTAACTACTTAGATGAAAGTTGAACTTCATTGTTAAAAATTTAATTATTTGGTTAAAAATTGGACTATTTTGTTGAAAAAGTTAACTGTTATGTTGAACCTTTCTTGGTTCAATACAACTATTTTTGATTTTATATGAAAATATTTTTTGGTTTAAATATCAAATATTACATTTTTCTTTGAAAATTTATCTTTTTAGTTAACTTCGACTGTTTTTGATTAACATTAAAATCTCTTTTTTTGTTACAATATCAACTATTACATTTTTCGTTGAGAACTAATCTTTTTTTTACTGGTTGAAAGTTGAACTTCTTTATTAAAAATAAATTATTTTTGTTAAAGATCCATCATTCGTTGAAAATTCAACTAGTTTTTTGAAAATTCAACTGTTTTGTTGAACGCTCGTCTTTTTATATAGAAAATTCATCCTTTTGGATTAAAAATTATTTTTCTTCTAAAATATGCGTTTTCTTGGCTTGAAAATTCAACTACTTGGTTGAGAATAAACTATTTTGTTGAAAATTTGTCCCTTTTACTTAAAATTACAACTTCTTGGTAGTAAATAAAACTATTCGATTGATAATTAAATTCTTTATTTTAATTTAAGTATTTGGTTGAAAATTTAACTGTTTTGTTGAGCATTCGTCTTTCCGGATAGAAACTTCATCTTTTTGGATTGAAAATGCAACTGCCTTCTAAAAAATGCGTATTTTGGCTTAAAAATTCAACTATTTGGTTAAAAATTCTTTTGTTTGGTTAAAAATTTAATTATTGTGTTGAATATTCAACTATTTTGTACAAAATTCGTCTTGGTTTAAAGACTTCACGATTTCGGCGAAAATACATCTGTTTTTGGTTGAGGTAAATTCTTTTTTGTTTGAGAATTCGACAATTTAAAAACTTAACTCCTTCGTTGCAAATTCATCTTTTTCGGTACAAAATTAATCTTTTTTGGTACAAAATTAATCTTTCTTGGTTGAAAATTCAACTATTTTAATTTAAATGCGCTGAGATCTTAAGTGTTTTATATTGAATTCACTACGGGACCTATACATTAATTTTATTTTAAGAAATTTTAAGGAATTTCGAATCTTTAAATGCATTTTATATTTTATAGGCTTCTATGGAACGTTCAATTAACAACCAAATTAATAAAAAGTGACTAAAAAACCGAAAACTCAGAACACCTTTTATTATTATACTACCTGATCAAAAACCTTCAGATTGTTTTAAATTTACTTCATTAAATCAAGTTTTTAATTTATCAATACTAATTGTGTATTCTATATTATTTATTAACTGTACCATAATTTCTAGAGTAAGTATCAGTTATTGAAACAAGGAATAGTAAAATAATCATGAATTCGCAGTAGTTCTGACAATAATTATGCAATATGTAGGATTCTCGTAATGTAGCACATTGCTTAATACTGACAAGACTATCCTAAATCTATAATCAGATTTTATACGACCCCTAAAGTGGTTAACAACCAGATATAATGTTCTCATGTGCCATCAATGTGCACAACTACGCACAGAGATCGTTAAATCCAAGGAAAGAGAAGGCTGTCTGAGTCGTAAAGAACCAACCAGTAAAATCAGTTCAGAAATTAAAATTGAGATTAAAATATCTCGTAAAGAATATGAATTTATATATTATTTATTGCTGATTTTTAATTATAATTAATTGTATAAGAGAACCCAAATGCCACTCTAGAAAAAAGTTACAAATTAATTTTATATTGAATTTATATACCTATCTTTTGGAACAGGTTTTTAATTAAAAATCAGGAAAAGTCAGGGAATTTTACTGGTCAGGGAAAGTAAGAAAAAAGTCAGGGAATTTCTGTAAAAAGAACTTAAAGTAACTGTCAAGAATAATCTAGGCTGCCACACAGTCACTATGAGTAATTTATTTTATTTAAATGAATTAACCCATGGTTTAACCACTATTGAATTCAGGTCTATAACTATTTCTGAATTCTCTTTCATTCCTTTAAATATTTGAGCGTGTTTTCAAAGATACCAAGAGATTTGTAATGGATTTCAATAATTTAAACTTACGTATTTCAAAGAATTTTCAAGATTTTAGAGTATTTAAACAAATTCCAAGACATTTTTAAGAGATTTAAAAAGTTTTAAGAGATTTCAAAAGCTTTCAAAGAATTTTAAGCATTTTAGGGTATTTCAAAATATTCTAAAGAATTTTTGATAGATTTAAATAATTTAAAGGGATTTTCAAAGATTTTAAAGATTTTGCGGCATTTTTTAAACTTCCAATGAATTTTCAAGAGCTTTAAAAAGTTTCAAGGGATTTCCGAGGATTTGAATGATTTTAAGGGATTTAAAAAATCTCATGGGGTTTTGAAGAATTTCCTACCATTTCGGAAGACATGGAACGATTTTATAGGATCTATATGGTTTTAGGTTATTTTCAAAGTTTCCAAAGTATTTTGAAAGATTTCTGAGGGTTTAAATAATTTTAATTTCATTTAAAAGCTCTCAAGATATTTGAAAAAATTTCAAATAATTTATTAACAAGAATTGAGGGATTTCGTAGGGTTTCAAATATTTTAAGGTATTCCCAAATATATGAAAGATTTTAGAATATTTTAAAAGATTCCATGAAATTTTCAGTACATTTTTATAATTTGAAAGGATTTTACAAAATTTTAAAGATTTCATATTTATTTAAAAAAATCAATGAATATTCAAGAGCTTCAAAAAGTTTTAAGGAATTTCAAAGGATTTCAAAGGATTTCCAAGGATTTTGATGACATAAAGAGATTTAAAAGGTTTTCATGGGATTTTAAAGAATTTTGGAAGATATGGACTTTACATGACTTATGCGGTTGTTGGGTATTTTAAAAGGTTCTGAGGGATTTTATAAGATTTCCGAATATTTCAATGACTTTAAGAAATTTAAAAGCTCTCAAGATATTTTAATAAATCTAAAATAATTTATTAACAAGAATTAAGGAATTTCGTAGGGTTTTAAGGATTTAAAAATGTTTCAAGGTATTTCCAAATATTATAAAGAATTTAAACGATTTAAATACCTAAAAATTTAAAATTTCATCAAAATTTTTAAAAAGATTTTAGGGTACTTTAAAAGATTTCAAGGGATTCCAACAGATTCTTAATATCTCAGGGTATTTTAAAAATACATATTTCAATAAATTGAAGTAACTACAAAGGATTTAAACGATTTTAGGGTATTTTTTTTAATTGGAAGCAATTTTCAAGAGCTTTAAAACGTTTTAAGGGATAATGGAGTTTTAAAATTTTTAAAGGATTGTGAATATTTTAGGGTATTTTTAAAGATTCCAACAAACTTTCAAGTGATTTCAGTAATTTAATGGTATTTCCAAATGTGTATGTATTTCCAAAGATTTGAAATATTTTATGGTATTTTAAAAGATTCCAAGTAATTGTCAAAAAATTAAAAAAAAATCAATACCTATAATGTTTTAAGGGATTTTGAAGCTCTGAAGGTATTTTAATCAATTTTTCAGGATGTAAGGAAATATAAGATTTTTTGGTATTTCGCGCGGTTTTAAAATATTTTAATGGATTTTACAGAATTTATGTATTAGAAGAGAGTGTTTTCGCAGGGTATCAGAGATTTGAAAAGATTTTAAAATATTTTTTGCAATTTGAACTCATTTGAAATTCAATTTGAGTTCTTATTAATTTATACTGATTTTTTTTATTCTTTTTCATTCTCTTGAATTTTTTTAATTCACTTAAATTCTTATAAGTTCAATGGATTTTTTGAATTTTTGAAAAGATTTTATTTAATTCATACTGAGGCCCTTGAACTCACCCTGAATTCGTAGGAATTTCATCTAGTTCTTTTGGATTCCCTTGCATTTTTCTAAACTCATTTCAAACTTCTTATTTCCCTTAAATTCCTCTATACTCATTCTGATTTCATTGACATTAATAGAATTTTTTGAATTTTTTCAATACATTTGAATTATTTTGAATCAGAATTAAATTGTTTTGAGTATTTACGAATTTAGTCAGAATTTGTTCAAATTCGCTTGGAATTCTTAGGAATTTCATAGAATGATTTTCTATTTTTTTCATTTCAAAAGAACATAAGTCACATTATTGTTCCACATTAGTCCATTTTTGGGTTATAATTTAGTTACTGTTAGTCACTTTTATGGTTTAAATATGTTCTAGGTGTAAAGACAAATTCAAAATTACTTAATCTTTAACTTGATTGATACAATTGACAAAGAAGGCATGTTGATTATTTAAACAAATTTTAGAAAACGAACCCATGCGTAAGTAATAAAAAAATTCAAGATTATAATTGTAGATTTAAATTATAGTTATTTGCACATTAGTCTTTTTTCTTTTGCCTGAAGAAAAGTCGTAATTTTTGTTCAATTTTAATTTACAGTAGCTCATTGTATTATTGAAAGTTTATCTGAATTAAACAATTTGGTAATAATATACAATAAAAACGTGCCGAATATAACAGTAAGGATCCTTTCAAGGAAAGGAAACAGCTTTTGTAAATTAAAATTTGATAAAAATTACAACTTTTTGCTAAAGCGAAAAAAAACATTAATATGCAAATAAGAACATTCAAATAAACAATAATAACGTTAACAATTTTTGTATTATTTACGCTTAGATTTCACTTGTAAAATTTGTTGCAATAATCAATGGGCGTTTTTAAAAATTTTTACCAATCATGTTATAACTTAAGTAATTTTGAACATGACGGTAAACCTACAAAATCCTTAAACGCAGTAAAATCTCACAAAGCGCCCGATCCTCGAAACAGAAGTCCTCACTAAGCGCCCGTTCAGTTTAGCCATGCCCCTGAATCTTGGCAGGAAATATCATTAAAACGCATTGGCGGATTATTTAAATATTGCCTCGCGCACGCGCATTTAATTACACGTTCAAGGCGCTTACTGAAATTAGAGGTAATGGAAGGGAGAGGCACTTGGCGAGAAAAGGCGCTTTGTGAGTTTACCGTAGTTAATTTTTTTCAAGTAAATTAGGCTGGGGCAGTCCTGAGAATAATGAATTAAAAATTGTTTTCTTCAATTTATAAAAAATTCTATATTAAAAATGTTACAAGATTAGAATATTTATCTTTAAATATCAATAGTCAGGGAAAGTAAGCCATATTAGTTAGGGAAAAATCAGGGAACTTAAAACCGGAAGTTTTGCTGCTACCCTGATTGTAGAATTTAAAAAAAACGGTGTGGATTGGAATGAAGAGAGGAGTGGTGGTTAAATATGATAAGACATCGATAAGATGATTATTTACACATACTTGAAATACTTGAGCCATCCGAGCTTGCTGGCTTTGCGAGCAGTGATTTTCTATTGAGAGAATTACAGGGTAGGGTGAGCTAACAAAGGCACTCCTATCTATCGCTTCCACCACCGAGCGAAAAGGAATTTTTGTAGTGAAGGTATGACCGTGATAAATGAGTGGTGAACCGTCGTCTCCATCCCAGCAGTCCAATTCCACGCATCGACATCCGGTCTGCAGGACCTACGAGAAGTAATTGCTTTCAGATATTTCAACGATTCCATCCTTTGGGAATTTTTCGCATTACCGCATTCTACCGCCTCAATCTCTTTGAAAATTGTCGACTTAATAGTGAATGCTCAATGTTCATGAGAATTAGATTCTTTCACTGAGAAAATTTATAGGAAAATTTTTCACCTAATAAAATTTGAGGGTACTCTGAGACGTGACTGTTAAGGGCAAATGGCATTATGCACGTCACGACTTACCTTCCGTTCAATGTGCTTTTTCTGCCTTCTTATTTTTAAACTAAAACTAAAAACCGCTTTCTGGTTAGGGATCGGGACCTTTAAGGTTGGAACCGAGTTTAAAAGGTTCCAAAAGCAGCGATTCCTAAACTATTTCCGACGTTAAAAGGATGTCATGCTACACGGTGTACTTGAAGACCGCGGACACTAAAAACCAGTTGCATTTAAAATCCTAGCTGCTCCCTTTCGCGAGTTATGCGCATTTTTAGAATTTTACATAACAAACTGTACTACAAAGCTTGCGTAATCGAGTTTATTAAGTACAACGCTTTTTCAGGTTTACCGTTTTTCCAAAATATATCGCAAATAAGTTTGTGTTACTTATTTTTTACACTTGAAAAATTTAGTTACCACTTTTAGCCAAGCCCAGGACCAACGACGAGTACGTGGTGGCTGAATGGTCCCATTTTGTATTTTTTTTTCTTTTTAACTTTTTTTGTATTTTTTGTAGTTTTCATATACTATACATTGACTGGTATATATAATAAATTATATATTTAATAGTATAGATGAATTTAAGGAAGTGTTTTTAACAATATTTAGAAATATAGATTATTTAATAATGTTTAAAATTGTAAGTGAAGCGAAGAAAATTCTATTTCTGCTTCTCATAGCTGTAACGAGTATGATTTGTACTGTATACATGTTACGTTGTAACGTGCCCAGAATTTTAAAAAATCACGAATCTCCGCTTTGCTCAGACCAATACCCTAATCCATTATTGTTTTCTATGAAACGTAAACTTTCTTTTACGTGAGTAAGAATTACGTGAATTTTTAGTGTTTCGGAAAGTTTATCGAAGCTTTTCAAAACTTGATCCAATTCATTGATGTAAGCATCAGGTAAAAGTCCAACTTTTCCAGTGGTAGAACAACAATGAAAAATTTTATTCATTGCTTTATAAGCAGTAACATAGGGTACAATTTTGAAAATTCGTACCACTTGATATATTTCCGGATCTATTACTTTGTCAGCTTCTTTTAACAGCATTCTACAATGATTTCCTTCAAATGCGTCTCCTTGGTAGTTTTTTGAGATAATATTTAGCTTTTTAGACTACAACAAATCTTTATCTTGACCTACAAGAGGAACTAATCCTCTCCAAAACAAATGATTCACAAATCCCTATGAAACCTGAAGTTCAGGTATGACACATTTTTGCAAAACGTAAACATCAACCTCTTCAGAGGTACCCAAATCTCCATATGTTGCTCTTGTAGGTCAAGATAAAGCTTTGTTCTGGCCTAAAAAGCTAAACCTTATCTCAAAAAATTACCACGGAGACGCATTTGAAGATCCGGAAATATATCAAGTGGTACGAATTTTCAAAATTATACTCTACGTTACTGTTTATAAAGCAATGAATAAAATTGTTCATTGTTGTTCTACCTCTGGAAAAGTTGGACTTTTACCTGATGCTTACATCAGTGAATTAGATAAAGCTCTGAAAAGCATCGACAAACTTTCCGAAACACTAAAAATTCACGTGATTCTTACTCACGTAAAAGAAAGTTTACGTTTTATAGAAAAAAATAATGGATTAGGGTATTGGTCAGAGCAAAGTGGAGATTCATGATTTTTTAAAATTCTGGGCACGTTACAAGGTAACATGTATACAGCACAAATGATGCTCCTTACAGCTATTAAAAGCAGTAATAAAATTTTCTTCGCTTCACTTATAATTTTAAACATTATTAAGTGTTAAAAAACACTTATTTAAATTTACCCATACTATTAAATACATAATTTATTATATACACCATTCAATATATAATATAAAAAACTAAAAAAAACTACAAAAAAATTTAATGAGAAAAAAAATACAAAATGGGACCATTCAGCCACTAAGTACTCGTCGCTGGTCCTGTGCTTGGCTAAAAGTGGTAACTAAATTTTCCAAATGTAAAAAATAAGCAACGCAAACTTATTTTTGATATATTTTGGAAAAACAGCAAACTTAAAAAAGCGTTGTACTTAATAAACTCGATTACGCAAGCTTTGTAGTACAGGTTGTTATGTACAAATCTAAAATGCGCATATTTCGCGAAAGGAAGCAGCTAGGATTTTAAATGCAGCTGATTTTTAATGTCCAAACGATATAGAAACTTTTTGCGTTAGCAGATTTTGGATCCATTTTAGTCAAACTTTTTAAAATTCTTAATAGGTCCGTCGAAGCCGATTTTGCAAAAAAGCCTCTGTTTGTTCATTATTTAAGTTGCAAAATGCCAAAAAACCATAATTTTTCATATTTGAGCTGCCTCTTCTGTATCATTTATTGATATTACCTCAAAAATATAAAAAACTGATAGATTTACAATCGATTACCAAATTCTGATAACTTAGATGAAGTTCCTGCAGAAACAAATTCAATAAATAAGCGCTTTTGGATATATAAAATGCATTTTTTCTGCGCAATCATTAGTTTTGCCTTTAAGAATAAAAATTCCATGACAGAAATGGACACTCAACAATATTCACTATTGTTATAAACAATACTGCTTAACAAATGCATTAAACGGTCACTCTTTGATGGAAAAAATTCATTTTTTTTTGTATAATTGTTCATTTTATCCCTAAATTAATATTCTGATGAAAGAAACTGCCATTTCACAATATTTTTCATTGTTATTAACAATTCTGATTAACAATTGCATTTAATAGTCGCTTTCCAATAGGAAAAATCTCTTTCTTGCTGAAATGTTTATTAGATTATAAAAAATGAAACTCCTACGAAATATTCTGACATGCAAGAAAATTTACCATTGTTATAAACAATCTTGATCAATATTCTTAAAATTTGGTTTCCGGAACAGGAACAAATGATGAACGAAACAATTGCAAATCAAGAGACACAAACGATTTGTGCTGATGTTTTACTATTCGGTTCCTTATTTCAAGGTAACATTAACTATTGAATCCAAAAAGCAGATTTATTCTATACGAAAAAATTTTTTTAGGAATTAATTGATCAAGATTGTTTATAACAATGGCAAATTTTGTTGTATGTCAGTATATTTCGTAGGAGTTTCAGTTTTTATGATCTAATCAACATTTCAGCAAGAAAGAGATTTTTCCTGTTTGAAAGCGACTATTAAATGCAATTGTTGATCAGAATTGTTAGTAACAATTAAAAATATTGTGGAGTGTCAGTTTCTTCCATCAGAACTTTAATTTAGCGATAAATTGACAATATGCAAAAAAATGGATTTTTCCCATCAAAGAGCGATCGTTCAATGCATTTGTTAATCAGTATTGTTTATAACAATGGTCAATATTGTTGATTGTACATTTTTGTCATGGAATTTTCATTTTTGAAGGCAAAACTAATGATTGCGCAGAAAAAATGCATTTTATATATACAAAAGCGCTTATTTATTGAAGTTGTGTATGAAATTTTTTTATAACAATCAATAAAATAATACCTAAGTGTTTGATTTTAGTGAAGCATTGATCTTATTTAATTTCGCGGGGAAAAACGTGATGAAAAGAGCTTCCAGGCAATTATGACTTTTTTGCGGTTTTTTGAGTGAAAATTATTTCTGGCACATAAAAGACCATTTCATACTGATGAATAGATGTTCACATAAATTGTTTAAACAATTTCTCATTCTTTGTAGCGATTTTCTCATAGAATGGAGTTAGAAAGACGCGGTTTTTTCACAAATTTTCCATTTGTTATCCAATTTTCAATTAGAGGGAAGTGATAGTTCATAAATGTTAACAAGAGTGATTGCTTAAACAATTTATTATTAATGTTAATAATATTCTTTCAGAAAAATTCTGCGAAATTGCAGTTTGAAAAAACATCACTCTTAGTCAAATTTTCAATTAAGATAAGTTAAGTAATTAATTAGAGTCCAGAAAATGAATTGTTTAAACAATTTATTATAATTAATAATAACGTTATATTTGAATAATGCTAGAAAGATGCGATTTTTTTTAATGTCTGACTTTTTGTCTAATTTTCATTTGGAGTGAAGTAATAATGAATTCAAGTTCACAAAATAATTGTTTAAGCAATTTATTAACGTTGTTAATAATATTCTCTTTGCTTAATTAGTAGAATATTGCGGTTGTTTCTGAAATTTTCAACTGTTTCTCTATTTTTCATTAGGCGTTACTTAATAATTAATTAGATTTATTAAAAATAATTTTTATTAGATGATTAGATTTTATTAGAATTTCAAAATTAATAAACAAGTTATTATTGCTTATGACTATCTTCATCTACATCAATGCCTGATAGTTGCGGTTTTTCGGCAATTTTTACCTTTCTGTCCTTTTTTAACTTAGTGAGGTAGTAATTAATTGGAGTTATAAAAAATTTGTTTAAACAATATTAAATTATTTGAACAATTATCTTCGCTAAATCTAATTAATTATTAAGTCACTCCTAATGAAAAATAGACAAACAATTGAAAATTTAAGAAAAAATCGCAACATTCTACCAATTAAGCAAAAATAATATCATTAACAATGATAATAAATTGTTTAAACAATTATTTTGGCTAAATATAATTAATCATTAAGTCACGCCTGATGAAAAAGAGACAAACAGTTGAAAATTTCAGAAATTAACCGCAACATTCTACCAATTAAGCAAAAAGAATATTATTAACAATGATAATAAATTGTTTAAGCAATTATTTTGTTAACTTGAATTCATTATTACTTCAATACAATCAAAAATTGGTCAAAAAGTCAGAAATTTCAGAAAAAAACCGCATCTTCCTAAGATTATTCAAATATAATATTAATAATAGTAGTAACAAATTATTTAAACATGTATTACCTTGACTCTAGTTAATTATTTAACTTATCTTAATTGAAAATTCGACTAGAAGTGAATTTTTTTTTAACTGAAATTTTTTAGTATTTTTCTATGAGAATATTATTAACATTAATAATAAATTGCTTAAGCAATTTATGTGAACATCTAATTATCAGTATGAATAATTAGTCTTTTATGTGCCAGAAACAATGTTTATTGAAAAAACGACAAAAAAATGATAATTGCCGCGAAAAACTCGCCAAACCCATTTTTTCGCTTATGGGGTTTCTTTGGGACAAAAGTACAAAAATTCTGAACTGGGATTGATGATATTAACCGATTCTTTACAATATTTTTATAATCTTCTCGCAATAATCTAATGAAGCAAATTCACAATTTTTATTTAAAGTGGATTTTATAAAAAAAAATTCCACTTGTTCGACATTCTTTTCTTTGGAGTTTTTTTTCACCATAGAGTGACTGCTATGTTTTAAATATTTACATTATTTCAATTTATTCTTAATAATAATTTGACTCAATTAAATAATTCAATTAAATTCGCACAATTTTCACAGTCTTTCAAATTCTAATATTCATGCTTCACACCTGAACTATTTTGAATTTAAATTATATTCTAAACTGAGTTAAAATTGAAGTATTTAAATCAGTTTTATTAAATACAAATAATTAAAAATTGGAAGCGCTTTCAGTCAAATAACTTTAATTTGCCAGGCCTTGAAAATAAGACATAAAAACAAAATAAAATTGTTAAAATTTTTGAAATGGACAATTCAAGGTTTTACGTTTAAGATTCTGCAAGAATTTCTTTATTAGGTCTAATTACTAAACAAAAAAGGGCCAATAAAGCCGTTTTTTGGTTCCCAGCTAAGAATCAAGGAACATTTAATAATTTGTTATGAAACAACAATTTTGACGAAATTCATTTTTCATATTGTTATAATATTGTAATTTAAGATTAAGAAAATCACTTAACAATAAGTTTAAATTAAAAGCGTTAAAAATTGAATAATTTTATATGAAAGTATTCCAAATTATCTGGTTTCAATTGTAAGTCTTTCAAACCAAAAATATCGAAGAGAAAGTCTTAACAGTTCAGCATTTTTTAATTTAAAGCATTTTTAGTCAAGCAATTTTGAAACGAAGGTCTTCAAAATTGAATTTAAGTTCATAATTTAAGGCTTTCAAAACCTGAAAATAAAAATTGTCAAATTTACTTGATCAAAATTGAACAATTTTAAAGAGGAATACATCTTGAAAATGAAGCTTTAATAAACGTTTAATAATTGTCCATTTTCAAAATTGAAAAAAATACATTTTAAATTAGATACCTTGCAAATAAAATATTTCACTGCCAAATGACTCCAAATTATAATCCTGCAATTAAAATTGAAAAAAAATCTAATAATTGTTTTCGACTATTTGCATATCTGATAAATTGAGGAATTATCGAGGGGTTGACAACTGGACTGATCAAGTGTTTACCTTTTTATGACTTTAAGACACTTCAGGATGTATCAGTGACTCCAGAAGAGTTCTCTTAATTCAGCTGATTTAAAGGAAATTTCAGTGATTTCAAGTGACTTCAAGTGACTTTATGTGAATTCATATGACTTCATGTAAATTCAAATGACTTCAGATATTTCATGAGATTTCAAGAGACTTAAAGTGACTTTCAGTGACTTTAAATGAATTGAAAAAGTTTCAAGTGACTTCAAGTAACTTCAGATATTTTACGATATTTAAAAAAAATCAAGTGACTTCAAGACAATTTTTTTGAATAAAAGTGAATCTCAGATACTTTACGTGACTTCATGCGACTTCATCTGAATTCAAATGACTTCAGGTAGGTCAGGAAAATTTAAGAGAATGCAAGTGACTTCAAGTAATTTCAAGTTACTTCAGATATTCCAGAAGATTTCAGATTTTTAGGAATTTTCAGGAGATTTTAAGAGAATCAAAGTGGCTTCGAAAGAATTCTTGTGAATTAGAGTAAATCGAAGTTAATTTGAGTGACTACGAAAATTTCCCAAGAAGTCACTGGACCGAATCATTTTCAAATCCATTTCAAATCAGGCAGGTTTCTTGAAACCGCAGAATTTCTCGAAGACGGAAGATGTGGGGTTTCTAGAGGAAATTAGGCGACACGTATTTTTCCGATTTGCAAAAAAAAAATTTTCTAAAATTTATGGGTATTTGAATTTTGTGCTTTGTTTTTCAAAAAATCTTAATTTTTTTCTTTGAACCTCTATAGCTTTTGACCTAATTGAGATATTTATTATTTCATTTTTTATTATAATAGCGTTCATTGTCTACTTTCCAAATCCGCCGGCTTTTCTGAAAAAATTAAAAATCGATTTTCTCAAAAAACCCACCTTTAAATTTTTTGTCAATTTTTTTTGAACTTGTATTTTGATAATGAAGATATCTTGTAAGTTTAATGCTTGCTAAATAACTTTTGTACCCAGGAGAATTCTTTCTTCTTACAATCGAATTTTCTACTTTTTCTCGGAAACAATGACAGATACGAAAAAAATGTTAACATAAAAGTTTACACGTCTAAAAAAGTTCTACGAAAAATGTCTCCAGTTCTTTTGCGATATTTGTGATAGTTTACGAGACAAATTCAAAAATTACATTTTTAGGAAAACAAAGTTCCCCCTGCCTCAAAAATGGTTCAGCCCGCATGATGCTGATAAGATAGCTTTCTTCTATCAGCAGAAACTTTTAAAAAATATTTAGAAGAAAAAAAGGTGGGGTTACAAAGAAAATCTTTTTTATTTTTTTTCTACAAATTTCGAAAACATGAAAAAATATATTTTCTGCAACAATGAACGCTACTAAAATCAAAATGAAAGTAATAAATATCTCAATTAAGTCAA
This sequence comes from Andricus coriarius, assembly GCA_932066315.1. Lineage (NCBI taxonomy): Eukaryota > Metazoa > Arthropoda > Insecta > Hymenoptera > Cynipidae > Andricus > Andricus coriarius. Next base: position 4,855 of record CAKNWT010306963.1, on the reverse strand, counting down.
AGGTTATAGAGGTTTAAAGAACAAAATTCAGGGTTTTTTTTGAAATCCGAAGCACAAAATACAATTACGCATAACTTTTTAGAAATTTTTTTTCTTACAAATCGGAAAAATACGTGTCGTCTAATTTCCTATAAAAAATAACATATATCGTCACAGGGAAATTCTGCGATTTCAAGTGTAGCACACTGTCTCATTTGAAATGGATTCGATCACTGACTTCAGGAAAATTTAATTGATTTCAAATGAATTCAGCTAAGTTTCGCTGAATTTAAATGACCCAGAAAGATCAGCAGATTTCAAAAGAGTTCAAGTGAATTTAAGTGCCCTGAAGTAAATTCAAGTGACTAAAAATAACTTCAGATATTTCAGGAGATTTCAAATAACTCAAGAGATTTTAAGCGACTTTACGAGACTTCAAGAAAGTTCTTCTGAATTAAAGTGAATGAGAATTACCTAAAATGACTTCGAGTCACTACATGTGAATTCAAATGACTTCAGATAGAGCAGCAGATTTCAAGAGAATTCTAGAGACTACAAGTGATTTTAAGTTACTTCAACTAAATTCAAGTGAATTCAACTAACTACAGCTATTTCAGGATATTTAGCATAATTCAGGAGACTTCAGGAGATTTCGAAGAAATTCAAGTGACTTTGAGTGAATTCAAGTAACTTTAAATATTTAAGGAGATTTCAGACAATTCAGGTAATTTAATTGACTTGAAGAAATTTATTCTGAATTAAAGTGAATCCAAGTTCCTCCAAGTCACTTCGTGTGACTTCAAGTGAATTTCAATGACTTCAGGTAGGTCAGAAGAGTTTGAGAAAATTCAAGTAAATTCAAGTGACTTGAAGTAACTTCATATATTTCAGGAGACTTTAGGAGATTTTAAGGGAATACAAGTGACATCGTCAGAGTTCTCGTGAATTAAAGTGAATCCAAGTTTCTTCAAATCGCTTCATAAATTTCTCAAGAATTCACTCACTTCAAAAGAATTCAAGCGACATCAAATGGCTTCATGCGACTTCATGTGAATTCAAATGAATTCAAATAGATCAGGAGATTTTAAGGGAATTCAAGTGACTTCAGAAGAGTTATTCTGAATTATAGTGAATCCATGTTACTTTTAGTGAGTTGCTGTGACTTCATGTGAATTCAAATGACTTCAGATAGAACAGAAGATTTCAAGAGAATGCAACTGTATTTAAATTAATTCAAGTAACTTTTGGTGAATCCAAGTGACTTCAATTAACTGTAGATACTTCAGGAGACTTCAGGAGGTTTCAAGGGAATATAAGTAACTTCAAATTAATACAAGTAACTTTTAGTGAATCCAAGTGACTTCAAGCAACTTCAGATATTTTAGAAGATTTCAGATACTTCAGGAGACTTCAGGAGATTTCAAGGTAATTAAAGGGTTTTTAAATTAATTCAAGTAAATTTCAGTGAATCCAAGCAACTTCAGATATTTCAGGAGATTTCAGATATTTCAGGAGACTTTAGGAGATTTCAAGGGAATTCAAGTGACTTCTAATTAATTAAAGTGACTTCAAATAGATTTAAGGGAATTCTAGTATCTTTAAATGAATTCAAATAACTTTCAGTGAATCCAAGTAACTTCAAGCAACTTCCGATATT